>JARHVA010002459.1:0-205000 GCA_037957365.1 Torreya grandis
AATAATCTAACTCAACCTTAAGTTTATTACACTCTTCTTCTTTTAATTTTTAAACTTAAATAAGCAACCTCTAGTTGATTCTTAAGATCTTGAATGAACATCTTATCTTCTTTTGATTCTATAGCCAACTTAGAATCTACGATACACACCTATTATTTAAGAGTCTTCTTTTGATTCTATATACAAATTAGAAATCTATGATACACACCTATTATTTAAGATCCTAAACCATAGATTTCAAGTCTTGATTCTTTACTAACATTTATTATGAGCCTCTCATGATTATCCTTCAAAGAACCTAAATCAACATTCAATTGATTACACCTCTTCTTCTCATAATTTTAAACTAGAATATGCAACCTCTAGTTGATTCTTAAGATCCTAAATAATCATATTATCTTATTTTTATTCTACATCCAACTTAGAATCCAAGATATACACCTATTATTTAGCTACTTGAACATCTTGTGCTTTCCTTAATCCTACCTTCAAGTTGTTAGACTCTTTTTGAAGGAACCTACTTTGATACCAATTATTAAGCATGGGATATACTTATTCATATTATATCATATATATTTTAATTAATCAAATTCATTTAATTTAACCACCTAGTCACACATTTAAGATGTGTAACAAAGAGAGAGAGAGAGAGAGAGAGAGACGATGAGAGAGGAGAGAGATGAGGAAGAGAGAGAGAGAGAGGAGAGGAGAGAGAGAAGAGGAGGGGAGAGAGAGAGAGGATGATGAGAGAGAGAGAGAGAGAACAATCTCTAGTATATAAATGAGTACAAACTGAAATTACAAAGTTTGCAAGAAACTAACTTTTAGGAGCACCAACCTCTTTTTTGAGCACTAACACAACAATGATTTGTGATCACCCACCCATAGGAGCACCAACCCATTTTATGTATAAAACACCACTATCTCTCAATTTTGCTTTTCTCAACAAATGATAGCACACTACTATATCTCTTTTATTTTCTCTACTCTCCTCTGATCTTCTCAACTAGATAAAATCATTCACTTCCATACATCAAAATGGATTTTTAATCCTAATTTTATAGCCTTTAAAATGACATTTGGTATTCACCCCTTTGAGACCTTTTAATTCACTATTAGAAAATGATGCCAAACTTGCATGACCCTTTAAATTCTTTCATATTAAATTTCACATTTTGACCCTTCATGGGAAAATGCAACTTTTCCCTCTTTTATCTTTACTTGGTGACTCTTTAACTTCTTCATAATCCATCTTTTGTATTTATGCAACCAAAATTATATTCATTAATATTAAATTAATATTAACAAACTTTAGAAAAGATATGAACATTAAAAATGCCTTTAGACATTAAATGTTTTATTGCTAGACTTTTGACATCAATGATAATATTTCTAACAATCTTTGGGCTACTGGTGATAGGAGCACTAGTGATTATAGGTATACTAGATACCTTGAAGGAGAGGATAGCCTTATCCATGTGGGATAAAGGCTCAAAGACAATATTAAGAGGTAGATAAGTTAGTATGTGTGATGTATATGCATCATTGATTCTAGATATTTAAAAGGTTGTATAGGACTTGTGACATAACAAGTGTTATGTCATAATTTAGATGAAAATGTACCATTATTTATGGTAGCCTTGAGTATGAGGATTCTAGAGGGGGGCATATTATATGTTCTTCATTTTTTCATCTAGGTCTAGCTCATACACGATCTATGTGAGGTGTTGGTCAAAGGGTAAAAATTTATAGGACTGATCATTTTATTGATAGCTTGGATCTATGAGAGGTTTCCCACATATTAGTCAGTTGGGTTTCCCCATGTGGTTGATGATAGGTTACCTCTAGTGTATAGATGGAGAGAGGACTAGGTAACATGAGTCATTCCCAATGTACTAGCACTATAGACTATGAGATGTGTAAACATAGTGTGGTAAACATATGGAGACATGGTGACTACATGGTTGAGCTAGTAAATAGTTACACCAACTATAATGAAGATTGAGGTTATTAGACACTATACTTGGTGGAGAGAGCCACATCTTATGGCATGGGCGCCATGATAGATGGGATTACCTCATCTAGTATCACCAATATTGATGCCTAAGTAATTGGCTCAACATGTGAAAGAGACACGAGGGTGGAGGAGACTAGGGCCAATAGTGATGAGTTTTATGTTCATAACACATCATGAGTGGCCATAGATTAAATGAGCATGATATGAAGTAGAGTAAAAGGAGAGAGATGTAGAGGTATAAAAATTGGAGACACCACCACCAACTCTAGAATGAGATGAGTTATGACCACTGAGGACATGGTGTCAATATAAGTAGGAGGAAAGGAGAGAGTGGAGACAATCACCATCCCTAATTACCCAAAAAGTTAGTTAGAGGAGAGTTTTATGATAGAGAGGACACTTAGGGGCAGGTTGAGGTGGACACAAGCCATGACAACTGAATTTTAGCCGAGGAGGTCATATATAGAGGAGGTGCTAAGAGGCTATGTAAATGGAGAGACTATGTTAATAAGTTAGTTAAATGAAGAGACAATAGTGGTTAAAACATAGATAGGTAATAAATATATTTAAATTATTGCTTAAGTTTTTATTTGGAAATATAAATTATAGGTAGATAGATATTACAAGATATGACAGTGATCTAATATCTATTTGGGTGTGATTTTGTAAGCTTATCTAAGGATGAGGAGGAGAGATTGGGATCCCTTATGAGGGGAGAACTCCATGACATCATGAATGAGAATATATAGACATATGACCCTAATGCATTAGAGGACCCTAATGTACCATCTTCCCTAGATCAGGTGAGCTGGTTTAGATTAATAGGGGAGGTAGTGAGGCAAATATGATCATAGAGAGAGAGCATGAAACCAACAATATATATGGGTGTAGGAAATATATAGGTATGGTAAGACCTAGAAAATAAGAGAGCTATACATTTGAATATAGTGATATAGATGACATAAGAACATATGATGATGTAGACCCAATTGATGTAGGCTCATATAGTAACCCAAATTAAATTGGCATATGAATAGGTGTAGATAACACATATATGGGTATAGGTAGAGGGATTTATATCTCATATGACCTTGTTAGAGTGTAATATTTAGAGGATTCAGACCAAGGTCTCAATAGGTAGTGTGGCTGGGCCACGAGATAGATAAGATGGGGTCTAGCCATAGGGTTAGATCATTATATATATGGTTGTACTTGTTATATTAAATTTCATGAGATGTATATATGATGTATCATTTTAACATATTTCTATTGGTTGTGTTTCTTGTCATTATTATGGTTATGGTTTTGGATGCTTTAGATATATTTCTTTCTAGCACATGTATTTAGTTATTGTTGTATATGCTATAGGAAATATATGAGATGTGGTTTCTTTTATATAATTATGAAAAACACATAAATGATTGAAAATAATAGGCAAAAAAAATTGGTAACATATAATCAATCAAAAAATGTACTACACATTATTTCAAGTTAGGAAATGTGTAATAACAAAAAAAATTACCAAGTATAAATAACCAAGGGATGGTAAAACAAGATGGTACAAAGAAATTTGTTTTTTAAAACCAAAGTGAAAGATTTTTTTACCAAATGAAAACATGTAAAATCATACTAAATCACATTGGGAAGTATGAAAACAATGTAATAAAATGGAAGGTATGTAAAAAAACACAAATGGTATAAAAACAAATTAATTAAGTCAATAAATCATACTATATCATGTTGGGAAGTATAGGAGAAAAAAAAATTTGGTAAAATATTGGTCTTAAATTTATCACGCTAATTCAAGCTAGGAAGTATGAAAAATTCAATAAATAGTTGTATTCTTACATGAACTAAGAAAACAAGAAGATAAAAGCAAAATAAAAATGAATTAACCATAAAACACACTAAATCAAGATATAAAACATGTTAATGACATGTAACTTCATAATAAATCACATCTTATCTCATATTTGACACATGTAAATTTGTTTGTGACTTGTATTATTGGATAATTTTGTGAGGAATGTCAGGTCCTATCCATGGTCTTACACTGCAACTCACAAAGAGAACACCACTAGGGTGAAAAAATCAATACAAGTGGGTAACAAAGGAGGTGGGTAATAGGAAGGAAAAATGTGGTAATTTGTGAGGAATTTCAATTCCTATCCATAGTCTTATAATACAAATCTCAAATGAGATCCTAAGGGGGGTGATTAGTAAACAAGATAATATTTCTCAAAATAAAATATGAGGGATAAAAGGAATGAAAAAGGGAGTGTGAAAAACAAGACTTAGGCATCTTATGAGAATACATTAGGATATAAGAGGCATATTAAGGACATAAGAAGACACTAAGTGACTAGTGACTATCAATGAACAAAGGAAACATGTTCACTATAGACACAAAGATTAATAGGTAGATAAGTGTGCTACTAAGATCAACTCATGATGTTAGATTGGTACAAGAAAAGGAAAATGGACCTACCTTCTCATGACATGTTCCCCATTCCTTAATACCCCTTACAAATCCATCATTCTACTATGAAGATTGGGTACTTGCATGAGAAATTAGGTAGTACTAATTTTTTTTAATTCTCTTTTCCTAATCTACTAGCCTACCACACCCCAAAGGACCTTGGCTCTATTGTGGGGTCAAATATGGAGTTTGAGCTTTGACTAGAAGAAGGATATGTGCTTTGAATCATGTCTTTTAGTGTGATTTGAATTTTAAGACTATTTTTGCCTTTAAATATCATTACCTTTTGTAAAATGATTTGTCTTTTAACTTTTTATGGATTTTTAATATTCCTCCTCCATACAGATTTGGAATGACCAATCATGAGAGATGGAGTGATACACATGAATTATCTTTAGGCTAATTCTAGAGGAAGCTAAGTAAATAAAGAAAAATATTTATTAAGACACTTAAAATTAAAAATGAATGAGCATGTGATCTCAAGTCTCAACCTTATATATGCTTAGTTTCAAAAAAATTAAGAAGGGAAAATGGAGATCAAAAAGTGGACTGATTAAAGGAAAGTATAATAAAATGCATTATTTTCTAGTTGATCACATGGTAAAAGGGAAACAAGGACAAAAGGGAATAGGGTTTGTATAACCAAGTCATAAGGAAAATTATCTATGAAAAATAGAGATAAGAAATCAAACAATCATTAAAACACAAGAAGAGAGTTTTGAGAAAAACTCAAGAAAGAAATAGAAAGCAATGATAAAGAAATACAATCATATGTGGATATAAATGAAAATATAAGTAAGATATAGTACTAAAATGTAAAGAATCACCATATAAGAAAAATATAAATTTGACATAGTGTCAAATGATATAACAAATAGATAAGAATGAAATTGGAGCACACATCCAATCAAATGTTGGGGATCAACCAACAATGGATTACACTTGTGAAAGCAATAAACATGAAAATAAATCAGATAGATAAGTAACTGGAATGATAAATAGCATAGAACAAGATATACAAGAAAACACCCTGAAAACTTGTATTAAAACTCTTTACAATAGGAATACAAATGAAGAACTTCGTTCTTCCACACCTCTCTCAGATGCACACAAGATCTCTCACTAGATCTCTATTCCTCAAGAGCTCTCTCTCAAGTACACTCAAATCTAACAACCTGGATTGATGCAACTCAGTACTGTCCTTCAAACATTCACAATGTTCTACTCATACACACACAATAGCTTAGAAGATCTTTCAAACATATAGAAATAGGAAACTTGAGCATGCTCTTACAACAAACAGTTAAGCCACTTCAACAAGGGCTCTAAAAATAATATTGCTAACAATAGAGATGTGAGCTTGAGTCTAGAACTCAAACTCATCATGCAAACACTCGCTTCTATCCTCAAAAATCACTTTCTGGACACACAGGTAACCGACATCGGTTCCTGCCTGTTTGCCTGTGACCGTCGCCGGCCGACCATACTGCCGACATCGGCGCCTCTGTAACTGCAACTGACCGATGTCGGTCGCTCCTGACCGATGCCGGTGTCTGTGTAGACCTGAACCTATTTTGTATGCTCCTTGGTGAAGCTTTTAGCTCCACACCCTAACAATCTCCCACTTGGAGATAAACCAGCTGCACCAGTACCTGTACAGCAACATCTTCTAGCTCCTCCATCTTCAACTCAATCATGAAGACCAATAGAAGTTGAATGAAGATTCAACTTCTCTTTAGTAACCGGCTTTGTTAGCATATCAGTAGGATTCTTGTCTGTATGGATCTTCTCCAGCTTCAACTCACCATCTTCCAATACCTGCCGTATGAAGTGGTACCTTAGCTGTATGTGCTTGGTTCTAGAATGAAAAGCTGAGTTCTTAGCCAAATGGATTGCACTCTGACTGTCACTATACAATCTGCAACTCCCATGCTCCCTTCCAAGCTCTTCCATGAACCGTGTCATCCATATCATCTCCTTACTAGCTTCTGTGGCTGCGATATATTCTGCTTCTGTAGTTGACAAGGCTACAACCTTCTGCAACTTAGATATCCAACTAACTGCCATTCCACCTACAGTAAAAACATAACCTGTAGTGCTCCTCGTGCCATCCAAATCACCTACCATATCTGAATCTACATAGCCATGTAGAGAAGTATCTGAACCTCCATAGCACAAGTGTCTACTACTGGTTCCTCTCAGATATCTAAGGATCCATTGAACAACTTTCCAATGTTCCTTTCCTGGATTGGCCATATACTTGCTTACTACTCCCACTGCTTGGGCAATATCCGGTCTAGTACACACCATTGCATACATCAAACTTCCTACCGCTGAAGAATATGGAACCTTACTCATGTACTCTACCTCATCATGTGAACTAGGACATTATTCTTTACTTAACTTAAAATGTCCAGCCAAAGGTGTGCTTACCGGTTTAGCATCCTGCATATTGAACCGTTTCAACACCTTATCCACATAATCTTCTTGAGACAATATCAACCTGTGATTTTCTCTGTCTCTCTTAATGCTCATGCCAAGGATTTTCTTTGCTACTCCCAAATCCTTCATAGCAAACGTTTGAGCTAATTTTACCTTGAGCTCAGAGATATCCTGCATGTGAGATCCTGCAACCAGCATATCATCTACATACAACAATAGAATAATATATCTACCATTATCAAATCTCTTAAAATATACACAATGGTCAGATTGACATCTACTGTAGCCATGCTCAGTCATAAACCTGTCAAATTTCAAATACCATTGCCTAGGAGCTTGCTTGAGGCCATACAAGCTCTTCTTCAACCTGCACACTAATTTCTCCTTACCCTTGACCTCAAAACCTTCTGGTTGTTCCATGTAAATTTCCTCATCCAAATCTCCATGAAGAAACGATGTCTTAACATCTAGCTACTCAAGATGCAGATCCTCAAAAGCAACCAAAGACAATACAACCCTTATAGAAGTCATCTTAACAACAGGAGAAAAAATCTCACCAAAGTCAATACCTGGCTTTTGTGCAAATCCTTTTACAACCAATCTGGCCTTATATCTCATATGTCCATCCTCACCTTCCTTCAACCTGTAGGTCCATCTGTTCTTCAGTGTTCTCTTACCAGCTGGCAATTCAACCAAATCCCATGTTTGGTTCTCTCTTAAGGACTCCATCTCCTCAACCATGCCACGCTCCCATTTACTCTTGGACTCCACCTATAATGCTTCTTCAAAACTCTCTGGTTCTCCACCATCAATTAGCAATAAATAATATAAAGAAGGAGAATATCTAATTGGAGGCTTACCTACCCTTTCAGACCTCCTGATTGGTGTCTTGGACTCGTTCTCAACAATCTGTCCACCTAAATTTTCTGACAGTGACCGACTTCGGCCACCTGTAGACCTGTTACTGGCCGACGCCGGTTCTTCCTGGCTGACGCCAGTGCCTGGTCTGCCGACGTCGATCTCTGTATGACCGACATCGGTTTTTGTACTGCCGATGCCGGTTCCTAACCTACCGACGTTAGTCTCTGTGTTTTCCTGTAAGTGATTATTTCTTTTTCCCGTGAGCTCATTCTGGACCATAACTTCGTCCAATTCACCATTGCTCTACCCAGATTGATCTAGCTTCCTTATCTGATCACTGTACATCACTCTTTCATTGAAAACAACATCACAGCTCCTAATTACCTTGTTAGTTCCTAGATTCCAAAATCTGAAACCAAAATCATCTGAGCCATAGCCTATAAACGTGCACCTCATAGACTTAGCATCAAGCTTCTTTCTATTTTCCTTATCTATGTGCACAAAGGCTTCACAACCAAAAACTTTGAGATATGAGAGATCTACCTTTTTACCTGTCCATACCTCTTCTGGAATTCCACCATCCAGAGCTGTAGAGGGTCCTCTATTGATCAGGTACACTGCGGTGTCAACTGCTTCTGCCCAAAACTCTAAGGGCAACCCTACATGCAATCTCATACATCTTGCATGCTCCATAATAGTTCTATTCATCCTTTCAGCAATACCTTTCTGCTGAGGTGTCCTTGGAACCGTCCTTTGCCTACGGATTCTATGAGTGTAACAATACCAGTTAAACTTAAGACTGCAGAACTCACCACCATTATCAGATCTCAAGCACTTTAATCTTCTACCTGTTTCATTCTCAACCATGGCTTTCCAAATCTTAAAAGTCTCAAAAACATCAGATTTCTTTTTAATACAGTAGATCCATACCTTTCTTGTGGCGTCATCTATGAATGTAACATAGTACTGTGATCTGCCAATAGAGGCTACCTGAGTCGGTCCCCACACGTCTGTGTGAACAAGCTACAACTTCTGCCTTTTCTTAGTAGACCCAGTCTTGAGAAAACTAACCCTTTTCTGTTTTCCAAATACACAATGCTCACAAAATTCTAGATCCATACTTTTCAAATCTAAAAGCATACCTTTAGACTTAAGAATTGACATCCCCTTCTCACTCGTGTGGCCAAGCCTTGAGTGCCACAATTTAGCATCCACATCTAAAGTAGATAAAACTGAAGGAGATTTGTTAGTAACACAATTACACAAATAGAGAGTACCTTCTCTCTTACCTTTGGCCATAACAAGTGCACCCTTGGTCATTTTCCAAGAATCTGCTGTGAGAGTTACTGTACAACCCTCATCACCTAGCTTACCTGCAGAAATCAAATTTCTCTTCAAACTAGGAACATGCATCACATCTCTCAACACCCATGTGTTGCCATTCTGCATCTTCAGCTGCACTTTACCTTTGCCAATAATCTTACAAGGCTCATCATCCCCTAAGTACACTATTCCAAAATCTCCATGGATATAGTCACTGAAATATTCTCTGTTAGGGGTAGCATGGAAAGATGCACCAGAATCTAATACCCAAGATTCTATATTATTATGCAAAGAGAAAATAAGAGCATCCTGTGCAATACCTGCAACCTTTGTCTCTTCCTTTCCTTCGTGCTGATTCTCCTCCTTAGGCTTTGACCAGCAATCTCTGCTTATGTGCCCCAACTTTCCACAGTTCCAGCATTGTGGCCTTCTGCCATTCCTGGATTTGGATCTGCCTCTTCCCTTAGACTTAGATCTTGATCTCCTCTTGCTCTTTTATTTTTTCCTTCCCCTACTCTCGAGATTTAAAGCATTCCCAGATGTCCCAGATGTCTCTTCTGTGCTTTTCCTACGAATTTCCTCATTCAAAATAACACTAACCACATCCTCTACTTTTAAAATATTCGAAGCAGAAGCAGTATTAGAAACTGCCATTACCAAGCCATGCCAGCTTTCAGGCAAAGAACATAATATTAAAAGAGCTTTTATTTCATCTTCAAATACAATATTGACATAACTTAACTAATTAACAATACCGTGGAAATCATTCAGGTGATTAGAAACAGATCCACCTTCTTGCATATGCAAATTAAATAACTGCTTCATTAAATATACCTTATTTGAAGCTAAGGGTTTTTCATACAAATTTTCTAACGTAGTCATTAACTCTACCGTAGTTTTTGCTTGTGACAAATTAGATATCACAGTGGAGGCCAGACTCAGTCTTATAGACCCAAGAGCCTTTCTGTCAAGAACTTCCCATTCTTCATCCTCCATGTCCTTGGGCTTCTTTGCTATCCCACCTAACGGTAAGTAAAGATCCTTCTGATATAGATAGTCCTCTATCTGCATTCTCCAATGTTGATAGTTCTTGCCATTAAACTTTTCCATTCTCAACTTACTTTCTTCTGTCATTGCTTTTCCCACTCAAACAGAAATCCCTGCAGAAACCCCTGTGAGCAACCTGTAATCCAAACACACTACACAGATCTGAACCACCTGTTAGTGAACCTGAGCTCTGATACCACTTGTTGGGGATCAACCAATAATGGATTACACTTGTGAAAGCAATAAACGCGGAAATAAATCAGATAGATAAGCAACTAGAATGATAAATAGCACAGAACAAGATATACAAGAAAACACCCTGAAAACTTGTATTAAAACTCTTTACAATAGGAATACAAATGAAGAACTTCGTTCTTCCACACCTCTCTCAGATGCACACAAGATCTCTCACTAGATCTCTATTCCTCAAGAGCTCTCTCTCAAGTACACTCAAATCCAACAACCTGGATTGATGCAACTCAGTACTATCCTTCAAACATTCACAATGTTCTACTCATACACACACAATAGCTTAGAAGATCTTTCCTACATATAGAAATAGGAAACTTGAGCATGCTCTTACAACAAACAGTTAATCCACTTCAACAAGGGCTCTAAAAATAATATTGCTAGCAATAGAGACGCGAGCTTGAGTCTACAACTCAAACTCATCATGCAAACACTCGCTTCTGTCCTCGAAAATTGCTTTTTGGACACACAAGTAACCGACGTCGGTTCCTACCTGTTCACCTGTGACCATCGCCGGCCGACCATACTATCGACGTCGGTGCCTCTATAACTACAACTGACCGACGTCAGTCGCTCCTGACCAACGCCGGCGTCTGTGTAGACCCAAACCTATTTTGTATGCTCCTTGGTGAAGCTTTTCGCTCCACACCCTAACATCAAAATGAAAATATAAAGGCACCATGCATGTGCTCATAAGTAATGACAAATCTACCCACACTCATTATTAAAGACATTAGATAAATCTCTATATAACTAGATATGAACTATTGGTAATGTCTCATCAGTCTTCAATGAAAATTAGGAAAAGACTTATCTTTTGATCTCCTAAAATGAAAAAGTAGGAACTCTCAAAGGATCATTGAGGAAAATTAGTCAAGGAATACTCAAGAGAATGTGCTGGAGTAGGATCTATAAGAGAGTTAGGAATCACTAATGGAGAAGGATACATGGGTGATGGAATGATGGGTGGAGAAGGATCCATAGAGAGGGAAGGTCCACAAGTGAAGTAATTAGGGGTGGAGGCATAAAAGGTGATAAAGCGACCATAGGAGGGTATAGAACCACTAGAGGTGGAGCCATGGGAGAAGAAGGTAGAGCCTTCTTATGATAATGGCCTATGGGAAAATAGAAGAAGGTCTAAGAATAATTACAAGGTGGTCTTTAAGGTGTTATTAAATGAAGTGGTAATGATCAGTGTCATGTGTGATAAATTAGTGCCATAGATAATACACCTCACCATACTTACATATATGTTTAGGTAGAACCTTCGATGGAGGTGTGGCTCTATCTGAGGTAGGAGAAGAAGGATACAAAGTATCAATATATTATCACAACTTTTGACAATGGGTAAACTAATGATTAGCTATCCCATAGAATAAACATATATTCTTGTGAGTGGTTTTAGGAGAAGCACTCATAGATGGAGGTATAATAGGAGTGGAAGAAGCCAAAGAACACTCATTATCCTATTTGGTGGGTAGAGGATCCATCTTAGGAAAGTGAATCAAACCATCAATAATAGAAGGTGGTGATGGAGGATAAATGGAACTAGGCTCAATGAAAGGAGCAATGGGATGAGAAGTAGGGGTAGGCTCAACAATAGTAGGAGTGGGAATAAGATTGACTATAACAAGAGAAAGAATGGACTCAACTATAGTAAGATCAAGAATGGGTTATGATAGTGTCTCTACTAAGGGAGGAATGAGATCTATAGAAGCTCTAAGGAGGGTCACACTAATCTTAGGATTAAACCAACTATGGTGATCAATGTACCTAACAAAGTGATAAGGCCAAGTCATAAGATGATCCATGATCATACTCCTATGAGGATCCTAGAAAAATAGAGGTGTTGGTGCCATCTCTACCCTATGATAGAGAGGGAAAATATTAAAAGTAGGAACTATAAATTAAGTAAAATGGGAACATACACAAAAAACCAAGTAAAGAAGAGTGATAATGGATAATCTCAACATCATGGACCTGGACAAGACTACCTAATATTGGATAATTTAAGGAATAACCATCATCATAATATGGGGTGTGGAGATCAATGACACAAGTAGGGATGACCTTTTCATCTAAGGGAGTGTGGTGAATATAATGTTGAGTATTGGTTAAGACTATGGGAATATCATTGCAAGGAGGTTTGAGAGAACAAGGCTACAAGGAATCAAGAAGCTATGAGATGAGATGAGGTGAGAGATCAGAATTTTCAATCTTTAGGTTAATCTCATCAAGCTAATCATCATCATAATCTAAAAGGTTAGGAGGAATTTTCCTACTAATTATGGCATGCCCATTGTAACCTTGGGTTGAATTAACAAGAAAATTAAGATGCTACAACTCATGGAATAGAATGTTGGGCTCAAGAGTAGGAATATTGAAGACACCATGATATTAGAATTATTTGAAATTTTAAGGGTTAGTGTCACCTTGAATCCTATAAATGCATTTATTATGAGTGAATTTAATGCATTAGTAGGTGGAAGAAATAACAAATCTCATACAATGAGTCCATGGCCTACCAAACAAGATATTATAACAAAGGGTAAATTTAAATATCATCACCTTCACATGAATGGTGATAGTTGGGATGGTAATGAAAAGCCACAAATAACCTAGAGGAGGCATTTTCCATATATCATAACCTTGGTAGGTGTTATTTTTAGACTTGAGATTGCATTTTGAATATCCAAGTGTCTTCATGAAGTCAAGAAAGGAAATACAAGTGCCATAATATTAATCAATAAATGCACATTTAACTTGGATATCACATATTTGAACACTAATGAATAAGGGAGGATAATCTACATGAAGTAAAATCTTGTTGGGAATGATAGAAGGTATGGGAAATTTTAAGGAAAGAGAAGTGTTTATAGTTTCATCAACATTGATACACATATCTTCACATTTTTGTAATATACTATCCTCAGATCTATATAAAACTTCTACTAATCTTGTTAGGGGAGGATGAGGGATATTCATCTCAAATAATAGTTTGACAAGATTGTTTATATGACTTGGAGAAGCCCTAATGAGCTCAATAAATGTAATTGGGGATGGGAGATTAATTAGTTCCATGATGGGATACAAATAATCAAAACCCATAAGAAGGTTATTAAATAAAGGTGCATAATGATTAAGGAGGTCCTCAGAAATAGGAGCTAAAGTACATTGGAATTTATGTTGGTAAGAAGAAAAATGTTTAGAACAAGGTTAAAAATTATTTTAAGATAATTACTTATTTGGTTTAAGTTTATTTTGAGAATTGGTATAAGAATTGTTAGTATAAATTTGAGTATCATTAGTTTTAGAAGATGACAAAAGAGTGAAAGAAATAGAAAAGGAAGTGTTATCCAAAAGATAGTCAGAAATTAAATCATCAGAAGTAATAAGGTCATCTTACCCTAATTCATTTAAATGAGTTGGAGAATAATCCTTGTTAACATGATAGGTTCTAGATGAAGGAGGAGTTTAGATAGGTTGGGAATCAATAAAATCAACCACCCTTCACATATTAGTCATGTTAACTACATTCTCTTTAGAATTTGGTTCAATAAGACTTTCAACATTGTTGGTGGAAGGGGTGGATTTATCTTGATTGTATTGAATAGGATGATTATTAGGAAGGGGATATTTGTAAATAACTAAATGAGCATTTACTTGATTTATGGCTTGAGTTTTATCACGTGATTTATAATCCTTACAAGTAGTTTCATAAGCTTATTGACGCTTTCTAATGATAGAATCATGATCAAAATTAGGACTAAGAACAAAATCCATAGCTAAATTATGAATTTGTATATATGTCTCATAATAATGACCCCAACTAATGTGAAACAAAAAAAACTTGCTAGGATCATACCAAGATTTAATAGGATAAGTAGGGTCAAGATCTCATGGAAGAGGCCTAGGTCGATGCTTAAGAAATTTAGTTCAGGATAGAGGTTTATGAACATTAATGTTTTTTGGTGAAGATAAATAAGGATTGGTATAATATTGAGAAGGGGGATTTGGTTCTAATAAAGGGGGTAAGAATGATGGCTTGAACATTGTGAATGGTGTCATAAAAAAATTTAACACCATCATTGGTAAAATTGCAATTTTTGTTTCTAAACAAAAGACAAAGACCCACAAAAGGTTGGGGTGGATTGAATTAATGCATAAGGAAATCTTGTCATTTAGCTTTGTTAATAGCCTCCTCCAATGTACCTAGAGAGTGTGGACCTGATATTGATGTTTAAGAAATAGAGAATTAATAAAGAGATAGAAAAGATTATCATTATCCATGTTATAATCACATTTGTTTGACAAAGTTTTCCACCTTTTAACAGGCTTGAGCAGTTTCATTTTCATGTTGTTTGCAATTTATGAAGTGGGCCAATGTGTTTTCAAGGAGATCATAGTTTGGAACCCTTGAAATAAAACATTCATTAAATCCTCTAAACTAGTAATGGAATGAGTTCTAAGTTAGTTGTACCAATCCAAGGCATAACCTATGAGGGTTTTGACTAAGATTTTGGTAGTAGCAAAAGTGTTCAATTTGACTCAATTATTATAAATATTTCCAAATGTTTTAAGATTAAGGGTGGGATCGGTTGATCTATTATAAGAAATTATAGGTGTGATACTTCCAATATCAATGTTAGAAATTTGAGTAGTGAGAGGTTCATTTTGGAGATACTTAATGGTTTTGTTGAGTAAAGGAGGTTGAAGAATGAGATTGACTAGAAAATCTCAAAGAGGAGGAAGGGGAACATTTTCATTATGTGTGCCCCAAGTTGTTGGTTGAGGATGAGGTTGAAATGAAGAAGGTGGTTTTGCATTCTCATCATTTGATTTATGTTATGATCTTGAAAGGTATTCATTTGATTGAGTGTTTTTAATAATAGTTTATGTGTTTGATTAGGATTGTTAGAAGCATTAGAATTGGTATTAGTGGCTTGGGTACCACTATTGGTGTTTATAGGAGCTTGAGAGGAATTATGAGAATGTGAGGCATGAGTGGAAACATTTGTTTGTGTAACAAAAGATGGACTAGTGAATGGTTGAGAAGAAGTAATAGTATCATAATTACATTGGGTAGAGAATGATGTGCTAGTAGAATGATTAAGGATAGTGGATCTTATGAGAGGTCCACTAGATGTAGTACCTTACATTTTAGTAGATATACTAGGCATAGAGTGGATATAATGGATGATCCTTACTCTATCCATGTGAAACCCTATGAGGGTTAGTAAAATTCATCATTTTTGCTAACTACAATTCAATGTTATCATCAAATATAAATTCCATGATGAAGGACATTCAATAGAGATGAGAAAGCAATAAAATAATTATTGATAAAAATAGTAAAAGGTAAAATGGGTTAACATATCAAAAAAATACGATATGTCAACTATGCAAGGTCAACTAGGTTGATCCAATATAGTGAATAGAAGATAAAAAAGGTACAAGGTCAATCGGGTCAACCTAGTATTGTAGAGAGGAAAATTTAAAAACTGATGATGCATTCAAGGAATGAAACAAGATAAATTTTTCAAGTAATTCTAAAATAAATGATATAAAGGAAACAAATAGTTAATTTGATTAAAGTTTGCCAATCTAATTGAAGTGGATAGTATAAAACCTTGCACCAATGCTTGCTAATGCAAGTTTTTTCAATATAAAATACAATTGAGAAAAGATAAAGTAATCAAATTATAAAGTATATAGCTAACTAATAATTCAATTTGAATGTTTAATTAGATTATTAATATATGATTTTAAATGTGATGGGAAGTTGGATATAAGCAAGGAACTAGAATGTCAATCTAAGGATGGTTTTAGGTGGTTTGGGTTGAAAGGGAATGTAGTGAAAATGATATAGGATTGGTATTGGGGCCTACCCCCTCACTTCACACACTATAATTATAAGGGTATTAGGTGCTTATCTAGAATATACCATTAAATGTGCTTTTATACTTGACCAAAGTATCAAGTCAACTTCCCCCTTCATGATAAAATACAAGTAGGTTGGCCTTGGGTAGATAAATGTTAAAGTGTGTGTTTAAATCATGTGATTTAGCTGTGTGTGCATAAAATAGAAAATATTGAACTAAATGATTAATTTAAAACCACCTAATTAAGATATGTGATCTATGCTAAGCATATAAATAACAAGAAAATAAAGTCTCAATTAATTAATAACATATAAGGTTAATTGTAACTTTAAAATAAGGTACAATATTTATATGGTCAATAATATATGCACAAAATATAGAATAGGGTCAATAGATTAAAACTTGTAATACTAAAGCAAGGTCTAGAAATAAATAACATTAGAAGACTCAACCTAGTTATCTAGACAACACGCATAACATAAAATTGGGTTGGTAGTGTTGATCTAGTTGACTATGAAAGGGTTGTTTTGAAGACTACAAACTGTGAAAGGAAAGAATGTAAGGAAAGAAACAAATAGATAGAAAGGAAAATTTGTGGATTATAGATGTAAAGAATGAATATTGTTGTTTAAGAACCTTGATATATGCTTTTAAATTTTGCTATTTGGGTCGATTGAGTTGATCAAGATTTATAAAAACCTATTGTTAAGTACCTGTAATGTACAAAATCAATTAGGTCAACCTAGTATCTTGAACTAGATGCCTAGAAATGTAAAGGGTTGATTGGGTTGACCTAGTAGTCTATATTGGATGTCTAAAATCTAAAAAAAAAGTACTAGGTTGATAGGATCAATCCAATACATTGTACCTAAAAACTTGTGTACATAAGTTAGATACTAGATTGATAGAGTCAATCTAGTATGGTAGATATATGATAAAAATAATTATGAAAAAATGAAATAAATGAAATAAGATGAACAAATATTGCAAGGGTTAGTTCACTTTGGGTTCAGTAGAATGTATGCAATCATAAATGCATCATGTCTATAAATCAATCTTAGCTCGAAGAAGATAGAGCATACATACACTTCTGATTGGAAATACATTTTTTAAGTGGGGGCATGACTAATATGGGGATCCACTAGACATAATTATGAGATCAATTGTAATAATACAACATGCTATGAAAGGTTCCAAATCCTACATTCTAATATAATCATGCAAAAAACCTAAAAGAGTCATAGGTTTTATGTTCACTTTATTCTATTAAATAAGAAAGTAAATATAGTCTAGTGCTCACCAAAGCCTGTGACACAAAGTGGGGCTTATAAATAAAATAACCTAGAATAAACATGCATATAATACATATAATCACATTAATGTATACAAAATCTTAATGCATGGAAGAAAGAAGCACAACTGCATTAACTATATGCTCTTACAAAAGAGAAATAAAGTTAAGAATACTTACCTTAAAGATGAACCCATCAAGCCTCAATCTCTCCATTGGCCAAGGTGCTTCACAAGAGATTTTTATGGTATGTAAGGATAATAAATATAAATCAGATATAGGATACACAACCTATCTATACATCCAAAAGACATCTCCATAAGATAAGAAATGTATCTCCAAAGAAAGTATGGAACCCTAAGCTTTATTCCTCAAGTAGAATGGACTATAAGTAGATGTTCATTCACACTTATTCTTATTTTATTCTCTTCTTACAAATGGTTGGAAATGAACTTATATATACAGGTGGATCTTTCCCTAAATAGTCTTAGAAATTTTTATTGTACAATGTTGACCCAGTCAACCCTATATATTTTGAGGGATAACTCACTAGGTTTGAGTTAGGTTAGATGAAAGGCTAACACACCCAAAGAGTGAAAAGTACCACTAAATTGTATAGGTTAGACTAAATTGACCTAGTATAATTGATTGTACAAAAGGGAATTAAGGTAAGAAAATGAGGATAAAGCATGGAAAAATATTAGAATGGTTAAGGCTAAGAATAATAAGCTTAGGGTAATTGGTTTTAGGATATGAGTGTGTAGATGGAAAGTTGAAAAAGGGACAATAATATTAATAAGTACCAATTATCTTCCCACACTTTTCTTGGTGTGCCCCTTAAGGCATGCACTCAAAGAGATTGAGACTTGATGGGTTCTTACAAGCTACAAAGTGTCATTAATCAATAAAAGTTAAAATTATTATGTGTATATAATACATGCATAAAATTAATCGTTACTTAAGATATATCAAAAATAAAGACATAATTGAGTAACAAGATAAGAAAGAGGAAAGGAAAAAATACACCTCAGTGGGTATGTGAACTAATACATAAACCTAGTGACATCTTATGTATGTGCATGTAGATAGTGATCAATTGGTGAAAAGATTAAAATGTGATATGTTTTTCTCAATCCCCTTGTGTCAATGGATCAATACCTAAATACATTTTTAAATCCATCATTTCTCACCCTTACATCATTGATAATGGCCTCTAAATGGGTTGGATTAGACCAATGGTGTGTCCAAACCTCTCATTTAGATGGCTCAAAAACTCAAGTAGACTATGCCTCCATCTTTACTTACCCATGTGTAGTAAATGCATTTAATTTTTTTTTGATGTGACTAAAACTATAAAATATGGATCTGATCCACTTGAAACCTCTTAAATGTAAAATGGCTTTAGGCCACTCAAAAAATTAAGATTACTCTGGGCCACATAGGAATGTAAGATAGTTCTAGGCCACTCAGGAATGCCAACTACCATAGATGGAGAAAGGCATCAAATTTGAGATTGATGGTGTGAATGGTGTCTAGATTGAGAACATAGAGAATTACATGAAGTTTATCATTCCATCTAATAAATTAGAGTAAAATTGAACATATATAAATGATGTGCCACATACATGACCTGAAATCTAGTATTTGTGCATATGGATTCTGGATTATGTTGTAATAGTTTATATCTAAGTATCTAAAATCGAAACATGAATTATAATGCCATTCATGATGCCCCAACTCTAACAAAAATGGTATGAATCTATGTAAAATTGAGAAAAAACTAGTAATTTTAAACTAAACTTATGAAAACTTGGACTATAACCAATGTACTTTTCTAGTCAATCTAAAATTTTCTAAAACTAAGGTTAATGAATATTAGTTCCATATTTCTATAGTTGTACTAGTGATGCTAGTGTCCCATTTTGGATGATAATTTTCAACTCTACTAATTTATGTGCAACTAAAACTGGTCTCTATGTGGTTGTTTTCCTCTATGTTTTCTTGAAATTGATTTTTGTATTTTATGCCAATGTGATGAAAAAAATATTATGAGTGCATTTAGATAGCTTGATTTTTATGTCAAACCTCTATGAATGCACCCTCTTTTGAGGGGAGTTATTGAGCCTATGCAAGAATTGTTCTAAATATAGATCTTCATGATATGTGTTAGTCATATAATATATTATGTATACATAATAAACCAATATAATATTCATAAATGACATCAAATTGTAAGATAATTTGATCATAAGTTTATAATGTATGATGTATCTTCGATCTAGCAATCACAAGGTTATCAAGATAGATACAATAATTTATATGAATAATAAATTTTAGAAATAAACTAAGTATCTACCTAGGGGAATGGGGAATGATGTCCATAAATTCACCTAAGGATGAAGGTAAAATCCATAAAGTCCCTCATGGAATCTAAAATTGGAGTGTGAAACAAGTAAGAGACAAGTGTCATAGCCATGAGCATACATGAAATCATACATACAAAACACATGAGACACACAAAATAATCTAAGGAGAAAAAATACAAAGGACATTGATATATGTTACTAAATTTGAGAAATAAATAAATACAAGGACATGTTTAAATGTCCACATATGATAATAACAAATAGGTTGGCATAGAGACACATGGAATGACATGTTTAAATGTTTGCATGCACAATCAATAAGGCACACATAAGGACATGGTAACATGTCCAAATCATACTTACAATGAAAGGAAGTAGTATATAACCATATAAAAATGGCATATTAAAATTCCTTATAAAATATGTAGAAACACAGAGACATAATAAGATATAAACTAGGAAATCTAGAAATGAAAGTATGCATGAACATGTGGTATAAATATGTATACAAGTAAATATGTACATAAGTTTGGTCTAGATTAGTAGGCAATAATCAATCTAAGTAGGTTTTAATGGTCAATATAAATATATAACAATGTTATATACTTGATGTAGATTATATAAATATGTAACCTAAAAATTTGAAATGTGTATAAGATTTGCCCCAAATGGGAAATTATATCAAATTAAGACTTTATTTATCTATGTATATGCCTCTAGTGGGTAGATAATATTAAATATGGAATTATGTGGTATAATTATCAATTTTAATTATCTTAAAACACTCTAAGAGAATAATTTAATCATGTATTTTTTATAAAAACCAACAATACTAAGATAGATAGCAAATGTAGTGCCTAACAAATACAAGAAATGTAAACATGACAATGCATACAATATAAAATTTTTATTTTTTGAAAAAATATTTTAATGCTTTTACAGATTTAAAATATTATATATAATTTTTATTTTAATTTTACATGATTTATTTACAATAAAAATTAAATTGAAACTATATACAAAGATCAAGAATAACATAAACTATGTACTATTGATATTTTTTTCCACCATTGGTCAAAGTTACTTATGTGTAGGTTTCCAAGAAGACTCCATTATTGGATTAAAGAATAAATAATTTATCAAAAATATAATAAAACCTTAATCAATCCAAAACCATTCCCAATTATATCTCACATGTTCAAAATTTGATAGAAGTTTCCTTTATTCCTCCAACTAGCTAGTTGTAAGCTAGTGAAGGTAATTTTCAAATACTCAGTACATAAAGGAGAAGAAGAGTTGGTTAAAATGTTATTAGGATGATATATGGGACCATATAACATAAATATTCCATTAATTTATTTTAGGTTATATGGATTAAATTTATGAATAATTGTTAAGCAGTAAATGTTCTTTAAAACCCTTCTTAAATCCCAATAGCTATGTTTTAGGAGATGTAATTGCATTTTTGAGTTATTTTATGAAAATTAAATTTTTTTTGATATTTTATTAAGAAAAAAATACCTTATAAATATTCATAAATAAAAAATTTAATTCACATAATGGGGAAAGGTATAGGTACAGGTTGTAGGGTTTTAAGTAAACAAGAGAGAGTCAAAAAAGGCATTTTCTGAGAAGTTTAAGTGTTTGTTTGAGAATATAAAATAGTTTTAATGATTATAAATTTTATTAAAATTTATAATTAAAAATTAATTAGGTATTTTTTTCATAAAAATAAATAAAATGATAAAACTTAGACCTATAGGCATTTAAAAATGAGAAAGTACAACATAGGAAACACCATAAAGTACATATTTTAAGTTTTATTAAATGAAATATATTTAAATTTTATGTGGATGTATTTTTTTATCAAATTTAAGGTTTTAAATTTATTTCATGGATTTAAATTACCTAAGAAGAGATAAAATGGCAAAAATTAGGTCTATTCATGAAAGAAATCAAGGTTTTTTACTATTTCTCTCACAAATGGAGTTAGAAATGAGTTCTTTAGATCCTTAAAATGGAAAAAAAATGATTTAATATTGTTTATAATTTATTTATAAATATTAATCCATTCTCATTAAGCTAAAATTAATCCAAAATAGGCTCAGAATAAATTAAAACATCTCTAGGTCACCCCATGGGCAACAAGCAGACACTTTTTGTGAATTTTTGTTTGAGAGTTTGGTGAATATTTTTTGAAAATTTCAAAAAAAATAAGGTATACAAAATTTATAAATATAAAATTATTATGTTAATAATATTTTTTTATGCGTATAATTGTTTTTATACCCCCTAATCTAAATCAAGGTTTCTTGAGGCCCAAAGAGCACAAAATGGCATTTTTGGAGGTTATAAATGGAACTGGGAGATGAAATTTTGTTTTAAAGTATATTACACCATTATTATTATGTTTCAATACACTTTATACTCATTCTCTATTATAATAATGAAAATTTATCAATTTCTAGGTTCTCATGATGCATTCAAGAAGCTTGACAAAACCATAGAAGATATATATGTCCAAGACGGACAATTATTAAGAGTTGTGATTTTATATCAGATAATGAACCTTTAGTAATGATATTTCATTTATTTTTTAACAAAATAAACATAAAATATCTCAAATTTACATGACATCCTTTAGTAATAAGATAATTTATAATTTTAATCAATTTATTATGCATTCAACAACCTTGCCTAGTCAAACACATGTGCTCTTTGTTAAGTGGATATCAAGTAGAGGTTAAAAGTTGGTTCTAAAGATGAAATAAATGATAAAATGGAGTCTCCATGCATGAAAAATATCTTATATCTTTCTACTACACCCAATTTGAGTTAAATTTATAAAAAATTAAGCAAATAATAAGAACCATGCATGAAAGATGCAAGTCAAGAAGCTGAAGACAAACTCTAAGCTACAAGTCAAGAATTCAAGTCAAAATCAAATATGCATGAAAATTAAATCAATTAAAAATAAAATATGCATGAATATAACCAAATTTAAACTTCAAGATGCATGTAACATCAGAATGTGTTAAGTGAAGATCAAGAAGAGTTCAATGCAAGATTAAAATTAGATAAATGAAGATGATCAATCTCTTCAAGACTGAAGACAATCAAAGCATGCAAGAAAATTTGAATTTTTTAAAAATATATCTCTCTCCTACTATGACATACTCCAAGATAATAATGTTTAAACTCTAAAGATATGCTATGTTGGATTTGGAAAGATGAGAGTAGAGTTCAAGGTTGAGTTGTGAGTTTTTAGTTAAATGAAGAGTGATATATGAGTTAGAATATTGATTAAACTAGTTTATGGTTGTTTTGACTCCTCTCTATCTTTTTCAATTCTATATGTATATTAATTTTTAAATAAATATTATTAGAGTATGATTTTGATTTTGTTTTTTTTAACATAAACTATGCCAAAATTTATACTACATCACCTTTGAAGAATTAAAGAGTTATTTTTTCCTCTATTTTCAGGGTGTTCATAAAGTGTGTGCTTAATATTAATTGATGTAAATTTTTGAATGATTATTTTCCTATGTTTATGTATTAATTTTTCACATTTATACAAATTATTATTATTATTATTATTATTATTATTATTATTATTATTATTATTATTATTATTATTATTATTATTATTATTATTATTATTAATATTAAAGTTCATAAAAAGTGTCTAAGTCTAATTTCTACCTAATATAGAAGTGAATTCAACCATTGTTCATTCCTTCCAATCTAGTGTGAGTGTTTGTCAAGACTTGTGTATGAAATACTAGTGTAAGAGTTATTGTATGAAGATGAAATGAAGGTCTAAATTTTTTTGAACTTTTAGAGTGTATCAATTATATGAATAATTTACCATTATATTTTTTAATCACCCCAAATTTTTAGTTTTCATATGCAATTTTAGCTTGTGCATTGCTCCTTTTACCCTTTTCCTAGTCGAGAAATCACTAAATTAGAGAGTTTAGAGAGAATTAGGTGAGTGTACCAAATATAACCAGAAATTCATATAGGTAATATATCCAATATAATTTCATACACACCTTAGATATTTTACATTTTATCCACAAGAGTGAGAAGAGGCACACATTATTGTAAGGGTGCACTTATGAGTGGTAACAATTTCTAGAATGCTCGGTGCGACAATAGCTTAGAGGATTGATAAATATTTGTGGTATTTTTATAAATTTACATCAAATACATTACTTAAATACTCAATTTATAGTCACTCCAAGTTATATATAGCTTGTTTAAGTAGTCCAAGTACATAAAGAGTATCAATTTATATGTATTTCAATCCTCCATTTTGTGAAAATGCATCTTTTGTACCTTCATAACCTTCCTATCAAGATGAAGCTATTTATGGTTTCACATGAATTAACTTTGGAAAATTATGATATAATTATTCTCATGATATTTACCCCCATCTCACCCCTAATCATGTTTTAAAAAAAACCTTCACAAATTCATGTTCTTTCCAATCATCCTGAAAAAAGTGTGTAAGAGATAAGATTTAACTTTGAGAGATAATGTATGGAGAGTGAAAGGGAAGATAAATACAATAGGCATCAATAATAACTTTCATATCAAGAATATATACATTATCAAGAGAGATAATCATTTAATAGTTATAATGAGGCAATAAGAAAACAAATCAATAGCTACACATGAGAGTATAAATAATTGAGTCCAAAACTCTATGTTGGAAACAAGAACTACAACCCTTTGAACCTTCAAGATATTCTACTTTATTTAATATTACAAGATTTTAGAATCCTAATCATATTAAATAGTCTATGCCTAAACAATATTCACTCACTCTTACCAAGTAGCCTAAGACCATTCCATCTTGTAAACACTATTGGACTAAGACACCTAATTATTTCATTCCTACTCTTGAGAAAGATCCTCCTCCTATGCCAATCAAAAACCAAGATATTGAGAAACTTATAGAAGTCAAACTAAGAGAGTTTCAAAATTTATTGATTCCTCCATCCATTCCTCAAGTTAAATTTTTCCATTAAGATCAACATATTAAAATGTGAGAGGTTGATTATTAAGTGGAAATAAATGTATGAAACATACCTAACACATTTTTTTATCTTCTATCAAAGAAATATTGAATAATGCTATTACTTCCAAATCGTAAATACTTATTAATTTCTCTTACATCCCAAATACCATTTTAATATAAGATCATAGTGACCTATATTCTTATTCCACAAAATGGAACATCTTACCCTCCAACCATATCTCTTTTTGAAAGAGAACCTATTGTATGGAAGATAAAAGAAGACCATGTAGTTGAAGAGGAGAATTTATAAAAATATGATGGTAAAGAGTTGTGTTAATTGAATTAGTTTAAATTTGGAATATAACAAGATAATGGTTACTACCTTTAATAAAAAAACTAAAATAAAACTATAAGCCTCAATAATTTTATCATGAGTATATTTAAGTTGACATGGTAGAAGCTAGTGAGATTGCAGTAGTGGTTTCACAAAGTAACAACCCTGAAAATAAGATAAATAAAGATAAAAAAATAAGATGTAGTGGTTCATAGTGAAAATAAATGAGGTAAAGGTGAGGATAAATAAGGTTATAATTAATTTAAATAGTATAGTGTGGATCTACTTAAAGAGCTTCAATAATTTACAACACTTGACAATCAAGATGGCATATCTAATGATGTCATAGAGAAATAAAAACATTATTATAATGAGACACTAAAGGATAAATTTGTAGTTCATATGGATTATAATGTGATTAAACTATATATATTTCTTATTTTTAAATTTAAACATGAGTTAGTGAGGTTGATAAGTAGGAAAAGAACTGATCGAATTGGAATAACACTCAAATAACAGCTTGTTCTTTATCTTTGTAAACCACATAGAGAGGATCTAAGAGATTTTTAATTTGATATAGTAGATTTTTAGTGTTTTAAATTTTAATTTTAGATTTAAAATTCCTAAATTTTTTGTTTTTCACATTTATAGTTTCTATTTGTATTATTTTTCACTTGCCCTAAGTGTTATCTTGCACATTTTAGTTGGTAGTTGTTTTAGTTTTGAATTCAATAAGTGCTTATGCACAAGTGATATAATTTATTGAAGGAATTTTTAATGTAATATTGGGTGATATACTATATGTATTTTTTTCATATTACATGGACATAACTTTATGAATAGTCATTACGAAGGAAAGGTGCTCTAAAACCCTTCTTAAACCCTAATGGCTCAGTTTTTGGAGATATAATTATATTTTTGAGTTATTTTATGAAAAATAAAAATTATGTGAGATATTATGGTTAAAAAATTAAAAAAATAAAGTATTATAAATCAAAATTTTAATTTAAATAATGGATAAACATAAAGGTACAGGTTGTAGGGTTTCAAGCAAGAAAGAGAGACAGTCAAAAAAGGCCTTTTTTTAGAGGTTTAAGTGTTTTTTTAGTGTATCCAATGCCTTTAATAATTATAATTGTTATAATAAGTCATATTTAATATAAAAACATGTATTTATTCCTCATAAAATTTAATAAAATGGTAAAAATTAGACCTAAATGTATTTACAAATGAGAAAGTCCAAGCTGCAAAACACCAAAAAGTGCATATTTTGAGTTTTATTAAATGAAATATCAAGAAAATTGACATGGAAGTATTTTTTATGATTTTTAGGTTTTAAAATTTGTTTCATATCTATAATAAACCTTATGAGATATAAAATTACAACACATAGGTCTATTCATGAAGGAAATCAAGGGTTTTCACTATTTTGCTCATAAATGGAGTTAGAAATGAGTGTTTTAAGACCTTAAAATGAAACATAATTATTATAAAGTGTGTAAAATTTATTTAAATATATTAATACATTATATTTATAATAAAAATAACTCAAAATATACTTATATCAAATAAAAACATCTCCAGGTCACCCTGTGGGCAACAAGCAAACACTATTTTTTTTGAGTTTTTGTTTGAGAGTTTGGCCAAGTGTTTTGTAGATTTTTTTTTAAAAAAATTATAAAATATTGATACATATATAGTGATAATATTATTATTTTATTATGATTTATATAACTCATTTAAAACCTCTAATCTAAACCAGGGTTTATTGAGTCCTAGAGAGCACAAAATGATGTTTTTGGAGGTTGTAAGTAGAATTTAGAGTTGAAATTTTATTTCAAGGTCTATGTCACCATGGTGATTATATTAAAATAATATTTAAACTAGTTATATATTCAAATAATTAAAATTCATATATTATTAGGTTCTCATGGTGTATTCATGAAGTTTTCCAAAACCACAAAAGATAGATATGTCTAAGAGGGACTAGTATGGAGATTTGTGATTTTCCATTATCTAATGAACTTTTAGAAAGGATATTTATTGAAATTTAAAAAAAAATAAATTTAAAATATCTACCATTTCTAAGCATCCCTTGAGGAATAATACATGCATGAAAAATATATTCTCTCTCTAATGTGCCCCATTTGATCTAAGTTGAAAAAACTTCAATCAAACAAGAATAAGAAACATGAATACAAGATACAAGTCAAGAATATCAAGTCAAACTCCAAGTTACATGTTAAGAATTAGAGTTAAAATCCAAGATGAATGCAAGTTAATGGAAGTCAAACTCCAAGATGCATACAAGGTAACTAAATTCAAACACTAATATGTATAAATTGTAATTAAATTCAAAATCCAAGATGTATGAAGATAACTAAAGTCAAACTTAAAGATGCATGAAATATCAAAAGGATATAAGTGAAGATTAAGAGGAGTTAAATGTAATGTTAAAAGTATATAATTGAAGATGATCAATATCTTCAAGACTAAAGACAATCTAATCATGTAAAAACCTTTGAATTATTCCAACTTATCTTTCACTCCTACTATACAATACTCCAAGAGAATAATGTTTAAAATATAAAGTTATGTTACATTGGATTTGAAAGTTGGGAGTGGAGTTAAATATTGAGTTGTGAGTTTTCAATTAAAGGAAGAGTCAACTATGAGTTAGCATGTTGACTCATCCAATTTATGGTTGTTTTGTCTCCTCTCTCTATCATTCCTTTCTATACATATATTAATTTTTGAATAAATATTATAAAATTATGATTTTGGATTACAAAAAAAATTTCAAAAATTTTACTACAACTTTGAAGCAATAAAGAGATGATTTTTCCTCCATTTTCAAGATGTTCATGAAGTGTGTGCTTAATATATTTATTGATGTAACTTAGTGAATGATTATTTTCCTATGTTTGTCTAAAATTTTCACCTTTTTAAAGAAAATGAGAATTATTATATGTCATATAAAGTGTCTAAGTCTGATTTCTACCTAATCTAAAAGTGAATTCAACCATTGTTCATTCCTTCCAAGATAGTGTGAGTGTTTGTCAAGACCTATATATGAAATACTAATGTAATAGTTAGTATATGAAGATTAAGTGAATGTGTGAAATTTATTTAGGTTAAAAAGTGTGTAAAATATAGGTATAATTACCTTAATATTGGTGCATAACCCTATGTTTTTAATTTTCATATGCAATTTTAGCTTTGGAATTGCTCTTTTTATTCTTTTCCCAATCAAGAAATCATTAAATTAGAGAGTTTAGATAGAATTAGGTGAGTATAACATAGGGAAACATCAATTTATCTATATATTATTTCCAATATAAGTTCACACACACCTTAGAGAGTTTACATTGTATCAACATGTGTGAGAAGAGGCACACATTCTTACAAGCACACACTTGTGAGTGATAAAAATGTGTGGTACATGTGATTGGATAATAACTCAGAAGATTGGTAAATATTTATGTTGGTTATATCAATTTATAATAAATATGTTTATCAAATACTCATCATCGAGTGACTTTGAGTTACATAAAATTGGTTTAATCAGTCCAAGTACCTAAAGAGTATTAGTTGGTATGTATTTCAATACTCCATTTTATGAAAATGCATTTTTTTTACCTTGATATCCTTCATATCAAGTTCAATATATTTATGGTTTCACTTCATGTATCCTTTAACTAATAGGATATCAATATTCTCATGAAATTTACTCCTATTTCACCCCTAATCATGTTTTTAATCAACCTTGCAAAAGTTTTGTTATTTTCAATCATCCTAAAAAAAGTGTGCAAGAGATAAGATTTGAACTTGAGATAAAATGAATGGAGAATGATAGGGAAGAGGAATACAATATAAATCAATAATAACTTGCATATCAGGCCTATATACATCGCCAATTCATAGAATCATTGAAGAGATATAATGAGGCTATAAGAGAACAAATGCAGTTGCTACTAGTCAGAGTAAAAAGAATTGATTTCAAAACCCCATGTTGTAAACAAGAATAAATAAAACACATTGAACTTTAAAGAGAGTATACTTGATTAAATATTACAATTTTTAGGATTCCTAATCCTATGAAAGAGTTTATGCCTATGTAATATTCACTCACTCTTACCCAAGAGCCTAAGACTAGTACATCTTGGAAACCTTTTTTGATAAAGACCCCTAATTATGTCATGCCTAATATTGAGAAAGAGCATCCTCCTATGCAAATACAAAATATATAAATGGGTGAAGTTGTAAAATCCAATCCAAAAAAGTTCCCAAGTTTGTTGATCCCTCTACTTATTTTTCAAGTTGAAGTTGTCCATGAAGATCAAGACATATCAAAATGTAAGAGGTTGTTTGTTGAGTGGAAAGAGAAGTATGAAACATCCTTAAAACAAGTTACTTTCCTTTGTTTCAAATAAATATTAAATGAAAATATTACTTCCAAATCTCAAATCCTTCTCAATGCCTCTTAAATTACAAATCCCATTAAAGAGTAGCCCATAATAACCTATATTTCTA
The DNA here is from genome assembly GCA_037957365.1 of Torreya grandis. Classification (NCBI taxonomy): domain Eukaryota; kingdom Viridiplantae; phylum Streptophyta; class Pinopsida; order Cupressales; family Taxaceae; genus Torreya; species Torreya grandis. The sequence continues at coordinate 29,854 of JARHVA010002459.1, forward strand.
TGAAACTAAATGGAACCTCTTACCCTCAGACCATATCCCTTTTTCTAATGAAAACCTATTATATGGAATCAATTTAATGTTTTTGAGAATAATGGGATTTTATTCATATTTTAGTTAAAGGTCTAGATTCATAAATCATTAAAAAATATGACAATAATTACAGTCCTGATTTGTGCAATTATTTATCTTTTTCACCTTTCTAAAAATAGAAATAAACTTAGATAGTTGATATAGAGGGAAAAAATGGCTATGTAGGACTTGGAAGGTATCATAAACCCGAATCTAGCTTTCATTCGGTGAAAGGATAGAGGCAAAAAAAAGTGGATGCTTTGGTGTTTAACATTATTGTCCATTCCTAATACTATTGTACAAGCTAATCATAGAGACCTAAAAAATTTTGGGGAGTTTTGATGTGCCTGTGTGAGCCTACCTATGAAAAATTGAGTGTTAGTTGTCAATGGAGCTCTTTGTAGAGATAATTTTGTATCAAACCCCTAACCCTCCATCATGCTTGATACAATGATATTTGAGTTACTTGAGAAAGGGGGGTTAGTGTGTAAGATACCTTAAACATGAAATCCACACCCCTTGTGTGGGCATGCTATCTATGTACCAATACTCGAAAGAAGGATCAATCCATATGTAGTTCTCCCACATAATGTGATTTGTGTAATAGTGTGATGTAGATGAAAATGGAAATTTGATAGTGTTTGAGGTGGTTAGGGACTACTATGATGGTTTGAGTATGTTTTTTATTATGTTGGGTGATTATATTTAGAGAATAGGGAAGTTTTTCTTAGTGATTTTATTTTATTCTTGATTACTTTGTAAGTTTGTCACATCTTTTTTAAATGAGATTTGAGTGGGATTTTATAGGAATAATTGGTCATGGGTTAGATGTATTCATACTAGGCTAACATAATTATGGATAAGGATTGGATGAAAATTAATATTGGGGCTCAAAGTTTGAAAGGATAAGAGTTCTTAAAGTAGGACACTTTGGTCCCTAATGCTATAGTCCAAATGGGGCACTCTTATCTTATAGGCTCAATACCTAAGGGAATAGGATTGACATAGGTAATATTGTCTACTTAAGGTGGAATCAGGGTTTAGAAGGTTTCAAATGACTAGCAATGAGTACAATGTTTTTTATAAGGGTCATAAGAGCATACAATAAGCACCTATGGATGAGGTGTCACAAGCCACACTCAAACTACCAATTTGGATATTTTATAGGACTATATTTGCCCCCCTTTATTCTAGTGATGTAGTAAGGTGAAATACTATGATAAAAGAAAAATAAAAAGAGTACCTAAACTTATTTGCTATATACATATAATATTTTTAAATTTTATCAAATACTAATGCTTTACATCTTGGAAGAACACATCGTGACTCAATATCTCTAAGTCCATGCCTCAAGGGTTTCACCTTGAAAGGGGTAAGTAGGCTTTTGGTGATTTTCAGGATTGTTATCCCTTATTGCCACATTATTTCCAATCCATTTATCTCCTAAAAAATTTCCCTAATCTATTTCTCCTCCCTTGCACAATCCTCTATTCTTCCCTCTTTCTATCCTTCTTCTACTGCTTGGTACCCTTTTGACTTTCTCAAAAAACTAAGTCAACTTGGTCAACCTAGTGTAGTTTAGGGCCACTTTAGCTCTTTAGATTTTTTAGCCTTTTGACTGAACTAGCATAGAATTTAGGCATTGGATTGATAATGTGCTAGGTCAACCAATTTGAATTAAGATAGTTGAAATTATCAAATGATTGTAGGGTGAGATAATCCTATATATACAAGGTCATTTTGGTCATTATTATAATATGTAATCAAGAGTTTTTATCCACTCATGCTTCTTCACAATATGATCTTCCACCATTCTACTTAAGGAGCCTTTCCTTAGGTTTCTTATTTTGGATAATATAGTATTATGGATAGGTATTGCATAATTTAGCCTAATAAAGTGATCCTTATGAACCACAATAACCTCTTACGAATCCCCATTGGTCAAGGGAGAGATTGAATCATAATAGGTTCATATTCAAGTAAGTATATTCTAACTTTTTTCTCCTTTCTTTTAGCAGATAGAATAACATAAGTTTTGGATCAAATAATATTACTCTTCATATTTTATGTATTAGGTTGTTACTCATACTTAATTTATTTGAAGTTCCCTATACATATTTGATTACTTTGCATTTAACCCCTCACATTGTGCCACAAGCTTTGGTGCACACTATATTAGTTTAATTTTCTTGATATTAGAATATTTTACTCTTTGTTTATTAGCATAAGTGAAATATAAAATCATAGGAATCTTTTAGGGTTGTTGTGTGATTGTGTTAGACTATAGGCTTTGGAACCCTTTCTAGCATGATATGTTGTGACAAGTGATACAAGTGATCCCCTAATTAGATCTAACAGATCCCCATATTGGTCATGCTCCTATTTAACAAGTGTATACCCAATTAGAAGTGTAGGTATACTCTATCTTATATGATCTACACTTAATTCATATACATCATGAAAATTTAATTGCATATATTTTAGTGAACCCAATGTGAATCATATCCCATCGCTGGTTAGATTGTCTTCACATTTCCACTTTTGTTTCCTTTCTTATTTAGCATTAACTTCACTTTGGATTCACCTTCATTAAATTATTGTGAAGCTAACATGAATATAACCCTTTTATGATTTCTTTCACTTTCTTTCATTTTCTTTTGATCATCATTTTTATCAGATATTTTGACATACTAGATTGATTCTATCAACCTAGTTCTTTTTCTCTATGCACATGTTTGCAGGAGCAGGCAACTTGCTCAACCAACTCAACCTAGTATAGGTTTCAAAACTTACAAAAATTTATTTAGCTATCTTAATTAACCAGCTCGACTCAGTGTAGTTTTTACCAATTTTTAGACTTCTTGTTTAGTCGAGTAGGTCAACCAAGTCGACCTAGTGTATTTTTAGCACTTTTTTAGTAGGTTTCTATATTTCTTGGTCAACTAGCTTGACCTATTTTGTATGTTTTTAATATCTTTCTCCAAGTTACTTTATAAAAAATATTCGTCGTTTCATATCTAAACCATTTAGGTGATTTGTTATTTTCTCTATATCTTTCTATTTTATACTTTCCTTTCACAGATTGTAGTCTTTAAAACTACCCCTGCATAGTAAAATAAGTCAACCTAATAGACCTAGTTATGTGTTATTTCATGAATCTATATAAAATTTATCACGTTCCCTATGTCATCATGAATCTAATGCATTTTATGGTTTGTAAAATAGATTAAGTAGAACTAAAGATATAGGCAAAATAAGGAACCTATCTATTATACTAGGTTAACTTGGTCAACCTAGTGCTTTTTATGACCTTTGTACACTGTACTGGGTCAACATGGTCAACCTTGTATAGTCTATAGGCATTATATTATATGATAAGTTGACCTTGCACTATTTTTTGCTTTATTTACTTTTTAATTTAGCTATTTGCCTTCCCTATATGCCTGCCTTAATTCTTTATCTATCTACCTTAGTTATTTATCTCTATCTAATATTCTTATTATTTATCATTCTTTTCATTTTATCCTCAAAAATAATATCCCCCATTAAAAACTTCTTGGATATCTTTAATCCATTTAGACACTCTATGGGGTTCTATTTTCTTATGATTTATTATCTCTTCTTCCTCTTTTTAGATATTGGGGCATCTTGTGATGTCCATCCACACATTACTCTAGCCTTTGGGGCATCTTATGATGCCCACCCATATATCATTTTAGAATATAGGGAATATTTTTATGCTCATATATACATCCACTTACACTTTGGGGTGTCTTGTGATGCCCACCCTTATTTTCCATTATATACTACCAAACTTATTCAAGTCCAAGAAACCATCTGAGACACATAGGCTTATCTATCACATGTTCATCCTTGATATAACCATTAATGTAGGATAATTTTCCTTCTTATCATCATTTATATCTATATCTATCTAATACTTCTTTTAGGTTACTTAAGCACATGTCTCTCCTTATGTAGTAGTTCCATCTTATTCACAAACCTTTAGTCCTTTTTTTTGGTCTTTTGGTTCCTTGATGTACCATAGTCTTTCTTATTTTATTTCATTTTATATTATTTTTCACACCCCTTGAGTTTTTATTTTGTGAGTTGCTTTATAAGATCACAGATAAGACCTGGCATCCCTTACAAAACCACCATCTTTCACTTATTTTCCTTTTCTTTGTGTTGTTTACCAATGTTATTTTGGCATCCTTTACGTTTTTCTTTTGTGAGTACTTTGTAATAATGTTCCCTCACTTTAATTTTATCTTGCTTATTAGCAACCTCGTAGGTCTTTCTCTTATGAGTTTCTTTGTATGACCATGGATATGACCTATTCCTCCTCAAAAAATTACCATTATTTTCATGTTTTTAATCCTTGTTCTTAAACTTTAGCTTTTGCTTCTTTTGCTAGATGGAATTTGCAAACAATCTATGTTATCATGTTTTCCTCCATTTCCCTCTTTTTCATGATAAGGAATCACACTTTACTATCATTGTATCCCTCTTTTCCCTTTGTTACTTTGTTTTTCAATGTGAAGTAATTAAAATTGTTCCATGTGTCATTACTCTTGATTTCCCCTTTCTTTTATCTCCACATTAGATAAAACAACGTCTATGTCAAGATAACATTTTTATTTCACCTAGATTTATGAGACTCTTAGACCCCAAGCTCTTTGATTTTCTCTCTTAGTAACCTTATCCCAATTTTTCAAATGAAATTCATCTTTATCACCCATGTTTGGTCTTCCAAATTTGTATGGAGGAAGAATAATAAAAATCCATCAAAATAAATTTAAAATCCAGATCATTTGAAATAAAAAATAATATCTAAAAGGCAACATACAAATCTCAAAAGTCAAAGTCACACCAAAATACATGATTACAAGCACATATCCTATCTCTAATCAAAGCTCAAATGTAATAATTATCTTCACATAGAGCTGAAGTCCTTTGTGGTGTAGTAGGCCAATAGATTGGAATAGGGGAATTCAAAAAAAAATATGGTGCTACCTGCTTTCTCACACAAGTACCCAATATTTGTAGTAGACCAACAGTTCTATAAGGGGTCTTGAAGAATGGGGAACACATTGTGGAGAGGTAGGTCTATTTTAATTTTCACACATATATCCTTCATAGGATGATCTATATATTCCATTTGTTGACTTAATATTTTTCTAGCTAAGAGAAGTTCTTCAGAGTCCCTAAGGTCAACAATCCTCCTTTTTTTTAAAACCAAATTTGAGTGTCTTGACATAGATAAATAGTTTATATACCTTGGTTTTTCCTTCATTATCCCCTCCACCCATTTCATCTCCCTCCTATACAGCCAAATTTTGATTCTAAATTTGTTTTTCCTCTTATTTAAATTCCTTCTTCATTTCTTAAAAACATGCTAGCACTACTTTGTTTTAGTTTTATCTATCTTTAGACACAAAACAACATGTTTGAGAAACTTTGGACCATATTCTTCACTTCATTTTAAATTTTATAGAATTAATTTACTTTCCTTTTTCCATTTATCATGATTTTTTTGTCTTGTTGTTCTGGACACCTACTTTCATACCCTTTTTCCATTGTTGATAGAGATGTGGATTGTTACTGCTCACTCATCAATGTTGTTTTTCCTTTTATGCATTCCCTTTTTCAATTGTTGAGTTAGATGTGGATTATTAATTTTCACTCATCAATATTGTTTTACCATTTTGTTTTTATTTTTACCATTGATTTGTCTTGTTTATCATTCCTTTTTAAACATGTATCTTTGGTTGGAATAGGTGAGTTTGCCTTTTCTTACTTGAGATTTACTTGTTTGAGTTTTTTGGTCTTTAGTAGCCTTGGCTTTTTGGTTATTATATTTAATATTGTTTGACTTGGTCATTTGGTCTAACATAAAACTTATCACCTAGCTTGCCAATTTCCCAAGTACATCTTATCCACATAGCACTAGTTATCTTGGCTTTCCTTACATTTGTTTGTTTATGCTCATTAGTTTTGTATTCTTGGGTTTGCCAAAAGTAGTCTCTGCACCCTACATAATAAAAACTAAAAACACCACTAAAAATCATCCCATGATAAAGGTAAGTCAAGGTATGCATCAATTTTACTTTTTAGTTATTTACTTTTTAGATTAGTTTCCCTTTCTATCATTTTCTTTTAGTTATTTTATGCTTTTTAAAATACTACAACTTTTTTTGCATGAGGTTTGTGTGTCTCTTTACGTTCTTTCTCAAAGAACCATACCCTATTACACCTTAGTGACATGTGATGAGATCTGAGTGGGTCATATGTATACACATATTATTTTTAACTTTTATTAAATATTGATGCTTTACATCTTATAGGAACCCATCACAACTCAATCTCTCTAAGTGCATGCCTTAAGGGGTGTACTGGGAAAGGGGTAGGTATACCTTTAGTTTATCATAATATTGTTGTCCCTTATTTAAAAATTACTTAAAATTTATTTATCTTATAAAACCTTTCCCTAATTTATTTCTCCTCCCTTACACATTCATCTAGTCTTTCCCTCTTTCTATCCTTCTTCTCTTTGTTTGGTACCCTTTTGACTTGCTTAGTAAACTAGGTTGACTTTGTCAACCTAGTGTAGTTTATGATCACTTTATCTCTTTAGGTTTGTTATCCTTTTAGATGACCTAGCACAAACTTTAGGTATTAACCTAAAAATGTGCTAGGTCAACTAGGTCAACCTAGCTCAATCAATGTTCTCAAATGATTTTAGGGTGAGATACTCTTATATATAAAAATTAGTTTTAGTAATTATTATAATATATAATCAAGATTTATTATTCACTCATTCTTCTTCACAATATGCTCTTCCACCATTCTACTTGAGGAGTCTTAGATTAGGTTTCTTATTTTGGATAATCTAGTCCTGTGAATAGGTTTTGGATGCTTTGGACTAACAAAGTGATCCTTACAAACCACAAAAACCTCTTACAAAGGCCCATTGGAAAATGGATATATTGAATCATGATAGGTTCATAGTTAGGTAAGTATATTCTAACATTGTTCTCCTCTCTTTTTGTAGATAGAAGTAGCATAAGTGTTGGCTTAAATAATATTAATCTTCATATTTTATGTATTAGGGTGTTACTCATACTTAATTTATTTGAAGTTACCTATACATATTTTATTAATTTGAGTTTAACCCCTCACATTGTGCCAAAATATTTGGTGTGCACTAGATTAGTTTACTTTTCTAGTTATTCGAATAGTTTACTCTCTTCTTTATTAGCATAAGTGAATTATCAAATCATAGGACTAGTTTAGGGTTATTGTGTAATTATGTTAGACTATAAGCTTTAGAACCCTTCATAGCATGATATGTTATGACAAGTGATATAAGTGATCCCTTAATTAGGTCTAGCAGATCCCCATATTGGTCATGTTATCGCTTAATAAGTGTATACCCAATCACAAGAGTAGGTGTACTCTATCTTATTTGATCTAGGAAAAATTCATGTTTATCATGAAATTTTGATTACATACACATACAAGGGTGAATCCCATGAAGTTGTGTGATGTTGAGTGTGCATAAAGAGAGCATAGTGTGAAGTGTAAATTTGCAAGATAAAATAAGGAGTAGATCATTTCTTATTAGACATTATATGTCTAAAATAAGAATGTACAAAGGATTGGTAAAAGAGAGAGGGAGATAAATGAAATAATACACCTCATTAGGTACGTGAACCAATATAAAACCTATTGTGTTGTTGAGTGATATTGAGTGATGTTGGGTATGTGTTATACCAAGAGTAATATCATGAATAGTGCTGAGTGCTCAATTCCGTAAGGGTTGCTCAAGAATGAAAAGGTTGGCCCTTTGGATCCATTATCACCCATTAAATGTGATTATATGTGATCATACACATGTTAACCAATGTTTGGACTATGTGTCTAATCCTTCTAAGTAAGTGTCTCAAGAATGCAAAGGTTAGCTAGTCCTTTGGATCCATCATTTCCCACTAAGTGTGAACTATGAATTAATACTGGTATGAATGTGAGTCATATGATATGGCTCATGAATCCCATAAATTCTCTATAGTATAATAATGTGGCATGAATATAAACTTGGGCACTCTAAAAGGTAGATATTAGGTTTATATGAATGCTACACTGAAACTGATAACTAAGCTTATATGAAAGCCACACTGAAATGATGCCAACCACCTATAGATAAAATAAGGCATGAAACTACTAATAATACTTGGGTAATATACTGAACAAGAAATAAAAGAAGGTAAAAGTGCCATATACATTTCCCCTAATCACTAGTGTCTAAAACATGGATTTCGATCTAAAAGTTGTACCAACTACCTAATTTGAAAGTAGAAGTGAGAGACATCATGACATGCATGATGCCCCATATATCTAGATAATTTAAGTAAAACTATATTGAAATTACCCAATATGAACTAAACTATAGTTGACAAAATTTTAATTGACCTTACCTTTCTATATATTTCTAAAAATTCTAGGTTTTCAATTGTTTGGATAGGAGTATAAAAAATTGGACACTTTAGTGTTTGATGTTATAGTCCAAATGGGGTGCTCTTATCCTTTACTATTTGTGATGACTATTCTATATTCATTACTATTTTTCTATTCTATTTTGCATGTTTTGAATTTTGATTGTTGTGTTGAGTGTTCTAAAAACTAATTTTTGACTGGCAGAGGGTTTTGATCTCTATGACAAAACCCTTGTTTATTGCCCCCTATTTTAAGGGTAAGGATGAAGACCCTAAAATGAATATAATCAAAATAAATAGCTATACAAGTGTGTTATGATATGAAATACATGATATAGTAATGATAATTCAAAAAATGTCTCATGATATAGCATATTTTGTATTGGAGATTGTTAGATCAATAGGGGTATGCTTAGATAGATGTAACAATGTAATAATATGTGTAGTATACTAAATTGAAATTGGAAATCTTGTTAGTTTTTAAGGAGGTATAGAGTATGATGTCCATCATGGCATCCAAGAAGGCAAGATAATGCATGATGTGGATCATGGAATTGCAAATAATTTAGAAGCAAACAAGCAAAATAACACATAAGGAATGAATCAAGAAGCATACAAAAGAGGCCAAGGGGATAATAAAACAAGGTACATGGGCACATGTCACTCAAAATGGGAAAGTAAGCACACAAAGCATGCTCAAATGGCCATATACACATATAATTACAAACAAACAAGATTGGCATGAGGGCCATAAGCACATATAAGATTACAAGCAAAGGACATTGGCAAATGTCCTAAGGCACACACAAGTAAAAAAATAGGAACTAAGAAATGAAATCACATCTAGCTACTCAAATCAAGAAAAGAAGGCATGAAAATGCTAGAAATACTATTGCATATAACTAATCAAATCAAGAAGTGAAAGTATGAAAAACATGTAGTACAAGACTAGGTACATGTTAAGAATTACATAAGTGATATATACTAGTGAGTGTTGATGGAATAGTCTATGTAAACTAGTAAGTAAGGTAGATCAACATGATAGCCAGAGTGTGTAGTGTAGGAATGACATAATCTGAATAGTGTAGTCATATTAAATATTCCCTTGGTGGGTATATATGTCAATGTATGTCTTGAATGTAAAAGTAGGATGCCCACTTAATGGGTAGAGTGAAGCAATCAAGGATCTAGGTGTTACTACACACACTCAAATAAGATTAAGTGAAACATGTTAATGTAGAAAAATTGACAAATAGTAGCATAAAACAACAAAATTTAAGTATAACATTGTAGTATATATGTATAGCATTGATAATGCATTGAAAAAAAATTGGTGTTTTTGAGTTATTTGAATGTTTTTTGTATTTTGACATGTTATATTATTTTATTATATTTTCAAATATTGTATTGTTTTTGGTATTTTGAAAGAAGCTATGTAAAAGTATGCAAAATGACACTATGTACAAGTAAGTATAAATAAACTATGCACAAGAAATACCGAGAAGAAATGATACTAACTAATGAGTCTCATAAGAGACTCCCTATAATGGTGTCATATATCAAGGAGAGGTGTCATGCATGATTTTGAAGCATGATGGAAGGGCTAAGACTATGTCTCTAAAATCTATATATGTTATAAATGCTTTGAAATCCTTATAGTGGAATCTTATTTTTGGGTCCCTATGTAACTGTGAGAAGTGGATAAAATTATGGGACTCTTAGGGACCCATCTGGTAGTAGAAGAAGCTCTCTAAAAATGTACTCTATGTGTAGAGGCATAAGACCTCAATGATACTGCCATAGATGTGAATATTATAGCTATAAACTATCTAGAGTCTTGAAACTATCACTAATATAGTGGTCATTCTAAGAGAGGCCTCAATGGAAGTGTATGAATTTTTTATGCTAGTGAGGGAGGCCTCAACTGTGTATGAATCTCAACTAGAGGAAAAACTGTAATGAGTAAAGGAGTTGAAACTGGTGACTATAGAGTAGGAGATGGCTCTAAAGTGGGGAGTGGTAAATCATATTAAACTCCACCAACTATAACAACCTAATTATCATGAATGTATTTCATGCATCTGTGTATTATAGATGTTACTACATGAAGTTTATGGATGTATGATCAACCGAGAAACATGTCAAAGATTCATGTACTGGGAATACTAGTCAATTATGTGGCCACGTATGTTGGACCAACTTGTGGATGAAGTACAGTCTCACCCAATAAGCTCTGTATGTGCCCATTGAATCCACTAATAACTATGTCCATTGGGGTGATATCCTACTTTGAAAATCCTGAATGTTAAAGTAATGCCATAGTGCACATGTTCACACTAGATCCATTATCTATGAGAATATTATGAATGTAATAGTGACCAATATAGGATCTAATAAATAGTTCATAATAATCTAAATCATCTTCAATTATATCCTATTTTGAAAAGGATATTGAAGGTCTAGCTATAACTCTAGAATTATACACACTAATAATGTTTCTTAAAGGATGTGACTTAATTTAAGGTGCATGGTATGTATTTGGGTGAGGATGTGCATGATATGTATGGTGAAAACTTGATGTGCCCTCTATCTCCTATTTTAAATGCTATGGAAAAGAATCTAAGAAAATTTTTAGAGCCTTATCTTGTGTTTTCTTTGCCTAAGGAGGCTCAACTAGAGTGACAAGATTAATAAGGTTACTATCTATCAAATCATGTATCTTATGTCAAAAAATAATGCATCTATTCATTATATGGCTTGTTGGCTTATGAAAATCATTGAATGCATTTTGATCATATCCTCATGGAAGAGGCTTTGTCGTATCAAATTTGCTAATAGGAGGGAGAGATATGATATTGCATTCCAATATCTAATGTAAGATTCTAGCTAGAGACACTATTAGGTTGGTAAAGAATCACCAGGGAGTCACTGATAAAACCACTCTCTACAGGGCTCAAAATCTATATTAACTATAGGTTGATTTTGAATTTTTCTATTATTAACCTTTACTTTATATGGGATTTTATTATTACTCTTATTTGTTGTTTCTGATATGCTTGTGTACTTAAGTTTTCCCATTAAAAGTAATTTGACTTCCCTTTCCTTTAGTGTATGACATAAATCAATGTGGGAATAAATTATTTTGAACATTATCGAATCATGCAAATCTGGTAGAAGACTCTATTTTAAAAGATATTGTAATTCTCGATTAACCATGGGGATAGTCATTTTAGACAAGATAGTCTTATATCTAAGAATATAATATGTGAGATTCTCATTTGACCTTTGTTTCTATTATGTAATTTGAGCATAATAAACCTTGTCACATATGTTAATGATGAAATGAGCTATGAACATGTTAGCTAAGTGATTAAATATGTTGACTGATTGATTTGGTAGACTATAAAACAATTATAGAGCATAATCCTTTAAACTTCATAGAAATAACTTGGTTAGTAAGTAGTTATTTGGCACATAGTCCAACCAGGCTGCGTGAAAATTTCTCAATTGTGTCTCTGGATCACCCTTGCCATCATATAGTGGTAAGGGTGTAAAAACAATATGTCATACAATGGTGTATGAAGTGGAGTAAAAGAATCCAAATCCTATGTTGGTCTAGAGTCACCTTGATCAAGATGTAACACCTTAGATTGAATAGATTTTATCTCTTGAATAAGGGAAACAAATTAAGAGGTGAGAATGAACTAGCCATAATTGGTGGTGCTACATAAGAAGGTTGGGCAACTATAGGGGTTGTTGAGACATAGTTGCCCCTGTAGTGTCATTTGTGATTGTTTGTTTAGTATTTTGAGAGGATTGACCATTATTTGTTTTTATTTTTATTCTTTTTGTATTTTAATCATATCATCTTGTAGATTAGGATTTTTATTTAAAAGGTCTTTATGTTCTCTCTTATCAATTTCATGAACGCTGGTATATTGGGCCATTGTTAATGTAGGAAAATAAAGTGAAAGTGGATTGAATTTTTTGCAATAAGGTGTAATAATAAAAATGCAATGGAAGGAAATTAATGAATATATGAAATATAAAGTCAAAAAAACAACAAAATAAACTATGTATAAAAAGGATATGAAGCTCACTAACATGTAAGGTGATACCTCAAAAAGCAAAGGGACCTATTATATTCAACTAGGGTTTGAAAGAAATTATTTTTAAAATTACTATGGTGAATTTTGAAAATTAAATGTGAAATTTTGATTTATATATGCAAGAAAAAAAATATTTCTAAAATTAGCAAGAAATTTTTCCTAGGGTTTCTAGGGTTTTTGTATGCAAACAAAGTAAGATGGGTTTAGAAGGTTGCATGTTCAATTCACATCAGGTTCACCAAATGATTTAACCTTCTTAGAAATAATGGATTTTTATTCCTATTTTAATTAAAGGTCTGGATTAATAAATCAATACAAAATATAGCAATAATTATAGTCCTAATTTGTGTAATTGGTTATCTTTTTCACCTTTATAAATATAACAATAAATAGGAAAAAATATAACTTAGCTAGAAATATACTTAGATGAATGATAGAAATGCTTAAAATGGATATGTAGGATAGGGAATGTGTCATAAAACTAAATTTGGATTTCTTTTGATGAAAGGATAGGAGCACCAAAAAGTGTAAATTTTGGTGTTTGGCACTATTATCCATTCTTGATGTTGTCCAAACTAATCATTAAAACCTAAAACTTTATGGGTATTTACATTGGGCTTGTGTGAACGAACATATGGAAAATCAAGTGGTGATTATTGATAAAAACTTGTTTTAAAATAGATTTTGTCTCAAAACCCTAATCATCCATCATGATTAATAAAATTATATTTGAGTCACTTGAGAAAGAGGCAAGGTTAGTGTGTAAGATGCACTGAATGTGCAATCCACACCTCTTGTGTGGGAACACTACCTACATACCAATACTCTAAAGAGGGATCAAGCCATATGTAGTTATCCCACCTAATGTGCTTTTTGAAATAGTGTGATCCAAATGCAAATACCAAGTTTATAGTCTTTTAAGTGGCTAGGGACTAGTATGAGGGTTTGAGTATGTTTGTTGCTATATTGGATGATTGTATGCAAAGAATAGGGAAGTTTGCCTTAGTGCTTTATGTGTATTATTGTTTATTTTTTGATTTTTATCACTTCCTTTTTAAATTATATTTTAGTGTAATTTTATATGGAATAATTGGTCATGGGTTATATATATTCATGCTATGTTGGCATAATTAAATAAATGGACTAGATGAAAATGATCATTGGGGCTCAAAGTGCAAAACAATAGGAGCACTAAAAATGGGATACTTTGGTTCCAAGGGCTATAGTTTATTGAAAGACTTTGAGTTTCTTATTTGGTGATATTTTTATGAATCCATATCTGAATGGTTAATTATATTGGTCTTTAGTGTTTATCAACCAAACATCCTAACTAAGTCACCAAGAATGTTGGCAAATTTTACCACCATTGGTCAAAGCTGTTTATGTGCAAGTTTTCATGAAGAATCCATTCATGTAATGAAAAATAATTACATTATACAAAATATAATACATCATTAATCAATACAAAAATTTTCCTATTACGTTCTCACAAGTTCAAATTTTATATAAGTTTCTTTTATTCCTCTAACTAGTTAGTTACAAGTTAATGAAGGAAATTTTAAAATGTTTGGTATGTAAAGGACAAGAAGATTTGGTTATAATTTTATTATGGGTATATATGGTAATATATTAAACAATTATTACATTCATTTTTTTAGGTTATAGGGGATTAACTTTTTTAACAATCGTTAAGAAGGAAACATGCTTTAAAACCCTTCTTAAAACTCTAATGACTCAGTTTTAGGAGATGTAATTGAATTTTTGAGTTATTTGATAAAAATTAAAAAATTTGTGATATATTATGGGGAATAAATTACCTTCTTAAAAATTAATAAATCATAACTTTAAGTATAATAATGGATAAATTTAAAGGTGCATGTTGTAGGGTTTCAAGCAAGTAAGAGAGACAATCAAAAAAGCCATTTTTGAGAGGTTTAAGTGTTTGTTTGAGAGTATCCAATGATTAAATTTTTTAATAAATATAATAATTCAAAAATAATAAGGTATTTATGCCTCATATATCTCAATAAAATGGAAAAACTCAAACCTATAGGCATTCATAAATGAGAAAGTGCAAGTTAAGAAACACTAGAAAGTACATATTTTGAGTTTTATTGAATAAAATATATTGAAATTTTACATAGAAGTATATTTTTATGAAATTTAAGGTTTTTGAGTGGTTTTAGTATTTAATATACATGAATAGATATAAAATGGAAAAATTAAGGTCTGTTCATGAAGGAAATCAAGGGTTTTCACTATTTTACTCACAAATAGAGTTTATAATGAGTGTTTCAGATCCTTCCAATGGATAAAAATGTTTTGAGAGTGTGTATAATTAATTTTAAGGTATTAATAAATTATATTTAAATTAAATCCAATTTAAAATAGGCTCATACAAAATAAAAATATCTCTAGGTCACCATGCAGGAAGCAAGCATACATTTTTTTGTGAATTTTTGTTTGAGAGTTTGGTGAAGAGTTTTGGATATTTAAAAAAAGAATAAGTATTGTAAATTTATAAATACCTAATTATAATATTATTATTTTTTGGTGATTCCTATAACCTATCTAATTTTTTTTCATCTAAATCAATGTTTCTTGAGGCTTAGAGAGCACATAATGACATTTTTGGTAGTTATAAGTAGACTTTGGAGCTAAAATTTTGTTTAAAGGTATGTGCCACCATGGTGGTTATGTTAAAATCATATTTTAACTCCTTATATATTAAAAAAACTAAAATTAATAAATTTTTAGTTTCTCATAGTGCATTTAAGAAGCTTTCTAGAACCACATAAGATAGATATATCCAAGAGGAACTAGTATGAAGATTTGTGATTGTCCATAAAATAAAGAAATTTAAGAAAGGATATTTCATGTATTTTTCAAAAACATAAAATACAATCTCTCCCACTTATTCACCACCCTTGACTAAGAATACAATTCATAAGTTTAATCAATTAATTATGCATTCAATAACCTTGCCCAGTTAAACACATCCTCTTTGCTAAGTGGATATCAAGTAGAGGTTAAGTGTTAGTTTTTAGGATGAAATAAAGGTTAATAATGAGTCTCCATTAATTTAAAATATCTTCTCTCTCTCTAATACACCCCATCTGAGGTAAATTTAGAAAAATTGAAGAAAACAATAGGAATAAACATGCATGTAAGATCAAGTCAAAATCCAAGTTACAAGTGAAGAAGTCAATTCAAACTCAAAGATGCATGTGAGGTAACTGAATTCAAACTCTAATATTCATGCAAGGTAGATAAATTCAAACTCCAATATGCATTAAAATTTATCGAGTTCAAACTCTAATATACATGAAGATAACTAATGTCAAACTTATTAAAGGTACAATCACTAAGAGGGGGGATGAATAAATGATATAATATATTTGAAACATCAATTGAAATCCTTTATAACTCTTAATCAATTATCACAAGAATTCATAAAGCATATAATATGTTCATAACAATGAATAATAAAGATGATGCAAGATCACACACACTTAAACTTACTCATACAAGGAAAGCATCCAAATACCTATTTTAAATCTCTCTAGTCTTCTTCCCTTATGATAAATATATTTTTTACTTCATTAAATATATTGAGAACACTCCCTCTAATCTATTTCCTTCATCTCTATATTTTTCTCTTTCAACACACTCACATACAAGTCTAGATACCATTTCCTTGGTATCCACTATTTATAGATTCTTCATGAATATCAATTTCTAGGTCAGCCAAAATACTTGTCTTAATCCTTAAAACATCTATCATGCTAACACAAATCTCAATACTATCCTTACAGGTTGGCCATAGAATCCATGGGTCACACTTAAGTAGTTACACCTTTCAATTAGGACTTATCAGCCCTTATAGTTCTCATAGAGACTCATCCACACATTTAGCACTTTATCAATCAAATTAAGAACATAGGATCACATTAAAATACATGGGTTCATTATATATTAAATCAAATACATCTTAAAATGATTAATCCTACCAAAACATTCTTCTTCTAAAGAACATTTTTCTCAAACAAAATTATGTACACATTAAAACCATTAACAAATAAATAGTAAACTTTAAAGATCCATAACATTTATTTTACAAATATTCAAACCTTATAACTAGATTCTATGGATGAAATTTTAAGTCTTTTACAACTTTGATTTTTTTACTTCATCAAGAAATTCATCCTAGACAAATATTTATAGCTCAAAAACTAATAACTAGTTCTCCCTTATTAACTTGAATATCCAAATTCTAATGGTCATTGAGCAAATGTTAAAAATTGAGAACCCTAAACTCATATCATGATCCCTAGAAAATAGATAAAATATGCATCATCAATCTCCTCATTATTATCTTGTAATTTAACTTTCAATGCTCACCATTGATCTTGATCAAAGAACATGTAATTATGGAAATTGGTATCTCTACATGCCTTCTGCATATTTAACTCTTTGACTTGACCCACACTGTTGATCTCTATTTTTACAAACACCAACAAACCATTGATATTATATAAGAGTAATGAGATAGAGACACTTTTGTCAAGAATTTTTAATCTTATGAACCTTTGAAAATTTTAATTCATGCTCACTGTTAGATCAAGATCTAGATGATGAATTCTCATTGTTTTATCTACTGACAAGTGACCTTAGAATTCAATGTTGTTAAACATGATGGTCTCTAGCCCATCATAGTATATAAGAGTAACTTTTAAGGTTTATAACTTTAGATAGAAAACACTTCAAGAGTCCAAATATCTAGGGTACCTTCTTGGCACTATAGACAACATCTTTATGAAATCCTTTGACCTTAATTTAATTTTTAAGTACATATAATAAATGCATAAACTCGTTGGTTAATTCATATCTTCATGACATGCAATGATGTTCTAGCTTATATTAAGCTATAAGATGCATGTTTATAATTCCAAATGATCAAGTAACACACTACATCTTCACCAAGACATCTGTGGATGCCTCACAACTTCTTATTTTTCCTTATAGACCTATAAATGTGATATATATTCTACAAGATATCAAAAATAGATTATTTATCATTAATGCATTAGTATCTCATGCTCTCTTTGACATCAATAACCATTCTCAATAATCTCCCCCTTTGTTATTGATGTAAAAACACCCTCAAAATGACCTCTTATTTATTTGAATTGAACTCCTTCATTTCTATCTTTCTCCCCTTTGACATTAATGACAAAAGGTCTCTACCAAAACATACCAACAATAATTCCTCAACATTATGTATGCATTCAAATACTCTTAAGATGTTCAAGATACATAATTTCAATCATATGAATTAATTTCTCCCCCTTTGATATGCACCAATCTAAATTTGAAGTTCTCTAATCCTTGGACTTGAAAAACTATTCATAGAGCCTAGAAAGCTCCCCCCCTAACATCATGATCCATCTTATGGCATATATTTTTTGACATACACAAATTTGAACCTAGGCTTTTTTGATCCTTGGACATGTCTAAATACATAACTCACAAGCTCTCTTTTCTCATACATGAATATTTAATACCTTGTCAAAATACATGACTTGGTTTGATCAAGCCATCATGTCAATTTTATTGAATTCACAATTATAGCATACATCTTCACACTTCTATCATGACTGAAGCATCTTCACATATGCTCCCCCTTACATCATGCACATCTTCTTTAAGCCACTCAAGACAACTGAGCTAGCTCCCCCTAAGCCAAAAACATCTTGCATATTATCAAATTGAAAATAGCATACCTTTGTACTAAATGGCATTTTGATCATTAGCTAGAACACACATGCTTGCTTCCACACATGAAAGATGTCTCCTTAGAAGCATAGGTAGAGAAACCTACTTGTCACAGAGGGAATAAATATCTAAAGAATCAATATATTCCCAATCTCCATGCTCTCACTTGACTTACAATCCTTCTTCATCTTTAGATTGTCTTTGAATGAGTTCTCAAACTTATTCATTTCTTTTATCTTAGGATCCTACTTGATTTCATTGTCTAGTTGGGAAGATAAGGCTTGTTCCTTGATATGTGAACGTATTACCTATTTGTCATGGTAAATAATCCATTTTTATCATATATTTTATTTACCTACTTAGGTCTCCATTCACTATGACTCCTCTTCATGTTAAGATTGATAATCTTTGAAGTAGAATATTGATCATTCTTGTAGAAACTTGTTATATGACCTCTCTCATGACATTTGAAACAAATTAGGTTTATTATATTATACATGCATTTTGATCTTTAAGTTTCATGATTATGTAATTGATCATTTGGTCCCTTGATGAAGATATTACAAAACTTTGCAATATGACCCAAACCTTGATACTTGTAGCAAAAGATTTCATTCTTTCCTTTTGAACCTATTGATTGTCTTGAGTGATGATGTTATTCATGCTTTCCATTGTCTTGCTCATAATTCCATGAAAATTATTTCTTTGAAGATATTTTAAAATATTTTGACCTATGACCAAACTGATTGCAAGAGTAATAATCACCATTGAATTTGCATGCCTCATAGCATTTAGTTGTTTAATATAATTTATCTTCATTTTGTCAGTACATTCATTCTTTGACTAATGATTGATCTTAAAAGTCTAATTTTCTTTATTCACATTGATATTTCTCTTATCTTGAGTTACATTCCTTTGTTCTTCTTTGTAACCAAGTACATTTCTATCATTATCATACTTTTGACTATTTAGAATGTTGTCTAAATCACTTGAACTCTTTTCAAACATCAAATATGACTTCATCTTACTAGATGTCTTTTCTAACTCAACTTTCAATGACTCATTTCCAATCATGTACATAGAACACTCATCTTCTTTATCTTTTAGGCTTGCAGATAGGATTTCTAATTGATAACTGAGATGCTTGCCTATATCTTCATGTTCCTTTGTGTCTTCATTGATTCTTTCCTCCAACACACTAAATTTCTCTTCATAGTCCTTGATTTGAGACTTCATCTTCTTATTAATCTTCTTCTCAATATTTATTTCTTCATGATAATTCCCCAATTAAATCAAATAGTCATCCTTGTCTTATTTATTATCTATATCACTCCAAGTAGACTCCTTTTGATATGAGAAACTTCCTTCCTCATCCATGTATAGGACTTCATCTTTAATACCAAACATAGTATCACTATCTTCATTCTCATCTCATGAGATGAAATATTTATTGGTGTAGAGACTCTTCTTGTTCTTGAAGGACTTCTTCATGTTATCATACTTTATGAATTCTTTCTTATTAGACATAAAAGTCTTCTTTCTTTAATCTTGGTTTTCACCAATCTCTTCATTATCAATCTTCTTATGCTTATGAGGGAACTTATTAGAAAAATTTCCTACTTCTCCACAATTGAAACATTTAAATGGTAGTTTACCCTTATACTTCCCTAAGCTTATTTTTAATTTACTTGTAAATAAATCTATTTATTCATCATTAGATATTGTTGACTAAGTTTGACTTTTAGGTCAAACTTGGACCCCTATAGGTAAAAAACTTTGATTTTTAGATATTTAATGGTATAAATCTTTGTCATATGATATATTATGGTTTAATTTATGTTATCTAATGCCTTTATAACATTAGTCATGTTTTCATTAGATTATATGTCATTTTAGGTCATTTAATGTGCTTTTAAGGGTCATTAATGCAAGTGTCATGGTTTCCAAGATACTCTGGTCTATTTTTTCCTTTTAAGCATCCAAAAATTTAGTTTAACTAGTAGGGATGTTAGTTACATTAGAATCTGATAGGCAGTTTAATTAAAATTCAATAATCTAACTGAAAAAGGAGAATTTGGCACTTGTACAACCCATGGGGAAGTGTGTCACATGGTAAAATATCATGGAAGGCCTATTCACCTTCTAAAACTCATCTCTAGATTTTATTTTATCTTTGTAAGTGCATTTTTAGATCCAAAACCATTTTGTTTCTTTTTTACATTTGTAGGCATATAGAAGTGACCTGCAAGTTTTTTCTTAGTACGGATAACTAAAGAGGTTTCAAGACAAATTATTTTGGGAGGTTATAGTACACTCATATACCTTAATTTAAAAATAAATATTTTGATAATGGTTGCATGTGATTCATGAACCCTCCTCATGAATTTGAATCTACTTTTTGATAATTATTTCATTTATCCTATAGGTTTTTCTCTATTTTGGTCAAATCCATATGAGCCAATTGGTAATGTTAGCTCTAGAAGAATATGGATACCTACTCATATGGTATCCATTCTTATTTTCATGTTTTATATTTTTTTTATGAGTAAGTTAGTCCATGATATAGGAAGGTGCCTCTGTGTGTAGTCTCAAGTAATGTTCTTCATTTTTGTAGAGTGTGGTTTTCCTATAGAGGTCTCATGTAGTTGAGAAATGATGTTACATAGGTCTTAGGTTCATATTACCACCTCCTTCCATATTTTGGTTTCACCATGTCATCTTTTAGGTAGATTTTAGCCTTACCATCTCTCATAGTCAACTCCATGACTAACCTCACTTACAGTCACCTGTATCAACTTGTTTATCCATGTCCATGGATTTGTGATCATAATTTGTTAGCTATGCAAGCTATAAATAGATGAGGATAGTCCATTTTAGATGTTTAAGAAAGTGTAAGTTTGATTATATTCTCATTCTCCATGACAAATAGTCATTTGATAACCCTACTTACTCTATTCCATGTATATGCAAGTGATTTTCACATTGGAGAAGATGTGTTGGAATAGGTTTCTAGGTATTATTGATAGAGGTCATGTATTTGAAGGTTGTCAATGAATTTGAGTTGTTTTGAAGCTATTCACCAACATGTTTTCCCCATTTCATGACCTAATTATATAACATGCCAAATACACACATATAGGGCCTTTGTTAATGTCATACTGAGGTGTGAAAAGGTTGGTGTGTGTTCCAAAATCTTAGTATGGATAGAATTACATTAGGTTGGAGTAGTCTTGGTGAGAGAATAGAAATTTCATAGTCATGGATAGGTTTCATACTGCTCATTTTTAACTCAATGTTTGTGCATCAAAATACCTACCTATAGGTGGTTGAGTAGGGGAATAAGACATTATTATGGAAAGGTTGAAAAAAATTGGCACTTAAGATCTTGGTATGATGAAGAAGCCATGATAGACCCATATAAACTGTCATAAGGGTATGAATCCTCTATGAAATCATGTTTGAAGATCATGACTAGGTTTAGGGAAACTTTCCCTAAAAGGTGAAAACAAAGGTCCAAGAGTTTTCATAGACCTCTTTTAACATGATTATAAGGTATTTCAAGGCATCTAAATAGGTAAAGTTGATAGTCTCTAGTATGGATAAGTGATATGCCAATAATGGAGGTAAAATAGTAAGTGGAAATAAGCTATTTAAGGCCTCAAATATGCCTAAAAAAACACTAAAATTAGGCACTAGTGTCTACATGTTTGAAGGCTTGAAGAGGTTTTGACACCCTACGGAGAAACATACGATAAACTCTCATGACTAGGATGGTTAAAATGGTATAATGGTATAAAAATGAAATAAATTTATCAAAATGAGATTGCTATATGGTTATGAAATCCCCATGACCACCTACAAGTGTTCCTCTAATGGGAAACATGCTCCTACAATAGGGTATATGATATTGACACTAAATTCGATGATAAAATTGTATTTTAAGGATTTAAATGGTGATTTTTAGTTCAAACACATACCACATGAGCATAATAATTCAAGGGAGGTTTCTCAACATCATAACCCATGTCCTCATGAGCTGAAGCACACCTACAAGGGTTAGATAGATAGGGTATATAGGTAGTGAGCCATCATGACTGTTTAGGTGTGGTTTTAGGGAACTTTAACTAAATAAATGAATATAATAATGTTTTTTGACATAAAATTGGTTTAAGGAGAGTCTTTAAATATCATTGATAGGCTAAATAGAATCAAATGGCACCTATAATAGGCTGTCTCAATCGATAGGTAGTGGAGGGTTAAATTGTGACCAAAAGTTCATATGAAGGCCAAATGGGAGATTGGATTGATAAATAAATCATGTGACCACACCAATTAATATCATGGTGACTTCATGAGCTACAAAAAAGAGAAAATAAACTGACCATACCTCCCAAAAGAGCTATATGTAGCCTATAATAAGGTACAATCTTGGTTAGGGTAAGGAAGGAGATGAACTTGTCTAGGGAGAAGAAAAGGGTTAGTTTGTAAGAAATTAAAAGTGGTTCATGATAGTTAAAATATTATTTCACAAACCTAAGAATCTGACAAGATGATCATCTACCTTCTTACTTGGTCAAAAGTCATCAATCCATACAGTTGCTCCAAGAAACCTATTTGATCAATAGATGAATATGAAGAATCTAGAGAAGAGAAGTAATTTGGGTGGATTAAAATCTACATAATCATGAATTTAATATTAATAACATGTTTAAGTAGTATATAATAATTTTTTTAGCTTGGAAAGGTCACTCTTAAGTGGATTTAAGAAAAGGTGTAGGAAATAGGCTTTTTAGAGGCCTTTTTGGACATTTTGAGCTGGTTAGACACCTAAATCAAGGAATCCAAATAGAAAATTTGGTAAAAATAATAATTAGGACCCTTTAAAACTCCAAAAATATTCACTTTTCCTTGGGTATAAGGTATATACCTATCTATTTTGTCTCGGAGATTAACTAGTCTAGGAAAATTAAGCTTTAGTAAAGTAAGCTAGTGAGTACAAAATGGGAAAAGGGATTGATATATAGATTTTATAACCTAAATAAAAATATTATGAGGTTTATGGAATGAAATTATATGTTATATAAGCACTAATTCAGGATCATAACTTTAAATATGACCAAAATACCCCTACACTCAACCCAACTAGGCAAACTTTCACTAGGTCCAGTTGGTAAATGAGGGGAAAAGAAGAAGAGGAGTGCTTGGGAGGTTAAATGGTGATCTTAAAATATTTAATGAATTATTAATAATAATTATATACCATCTCAACCATAATATATTATTTAAATTATCTCAAAATTACAAGGAACATGTTAAACCCTTTAAGCCTTCAAGGGACCTAGAACTAATTCGGGGTCCATATTCACTTATAACTCTTGTAGGGATATATATTTTATTGGGAAATGTTATTTATATATTATTAAACTTTTTTTAACTTTTATTATGTATATTAACCTATATGAAAGCTAATTTTACCTTAGAAAGAGTTCAAACATGCAAGAAATGTAGAAACTAGCTTGATGGGGTAACTTCAAGTGTTTATATCTCTTCTAAGAGTTTTCATGGGAACCAAAGGAGTTTGGATGGGTTATTAGGGTCCCTAAAAATTAATATTTGGAATTTATTGGAAATTAAAATTTCAAATCTTTATGAACAAAGATTAATACTAAAAACTACATAAAACCCTACTAAACCCTCAGTCAAGACCCAATGGACAAAACAAGCTTGGAGATATATCCAAATGACATAGTTTTACCATGAAAGATATTTTACCTTGAAATGTACTCACTCAATCCCCATCACATACTTTTTATCTGAATAGAATTATATGAATAGGGGGTAAAATAGGGTTTGTTTGACCAATTTATGTCTTTTGGAGGTGTTATAAAAGGTCTAAAGATGAAATAAAGCTTGGTAGGAATATATGGACTTGTTATAACCCCATATTGTCATTTTATTCCAATAAAAAACTCATAATTGTTAAAACTAGAGCTTTCATCTTAGCCAGTCAAAACTAACATAGTGAACATAAGGGTGAAAAGTAAGAAAACCTCAAGTGGATGTCTTTTTAAGGTGAAACATAGTATTATAAGACCATTTAGGGTATTTAAAATCTTAATACACTCCCTAAAACATATTTTCATGGAAAAATAATGCTAATTTTGAGGCCAAGTGTGAAGGGTGATAGAAAGAGGAGTTTTTAAGACTATATGTAGTGATGGCTTCCTTTTAGGAGTTTATAGATGAGTAGGACTCCAACCAATACATGGAGAGTCATGTATGAAATACTTCCCTATCATAAAAATTAATATACATATTTATAGTTAGTTATGGAATGTTCAAATGGTTCCAAATCATGAAGGTAGTTTTCTAAGCTAAGCTAGGGAGTTTTATGCCACTTTTCATAGGTTTCATGACTTGTATGGCCATTTAGACCTCCTAAAATTTCATGGATTGTTTCACATATATTTATCATGAAAATTTAACGTATTTTCTCATCTTTATAACTATCCAAGTGACCTTTGGACTTCCCTTGTCTTACTCTTCTTCCAAATACTATAAATATTAACTCTTTTAGCTCTTTTGATTAGCCTCCATTGGTTGATGGTGAAAACCTAAAAATTTTTATACTTTAATGTCTATTAAAGAATAAAACAAGTGAATTTTAATATTTACATGTTTTATACTTTAGTGTTATTACAATCTTATTGGTCTTGTCTAGTATAAGATCATCTTTTCTAGCATATTATCCTTGATTATTCACCAAACATGCAAAAGAGTAATTGTTGACAGTATTTATTATTGTTATAATTTAAGCTTATGTGTGTTTTATAAGTTTTTAATGACTATATTACACATAAAAAATCATCCATTACCCTCCTAAGCATCAAAATACCTCTTGAACCTAGCATATGAAACATTGATGTGACAATCCATCTTGAGTTGTGAGTTTTATGTGAAAGAAGATTTTTTTTATCTCTAAGTAGTATAAATTCAGTCCATAGGAGGAAATTAAATATGGGTTCATCACCTTTAGTTTTATTATTTTGTATTATTAACCCTTTTCATGCAAATTTGATAGGTAAGAGAGTGTTGGAAAGAGTGCATCAAGGAAACTAGCCCTTCTAGAGATTTACCTTGCCAAATTATTACCCACAAAAAGAGAGATGTTTCCATTGTGCCACATGGATGAAGAGAGATAATAATCTCCTTAAAGGGTCAAAATCCTAGTAATAATTTTTTTTTATCATGCCTAATAGGGCTCTAAGTGTTAGAATATTGTCCAAGATTGGCATTGGTCTTGGCATAGTTGTAGCTACAAGGACATCTACATTTAGTACCTAGAAACTCCACTAATTTTTTTAACTCTTTGGTTGTTGATAAGTCCTTATTTTACATGAAAAAGGTGACCATTTTATCTTATAATAAAGGTATACCCTTTGAGTTTGTGTAATTTTATTTATATTCTATTAAAAGGTTTAGGTTTGTGAATACTCATCCTTATTCAAGGAAGTTGGTGTTTACGAAGTCCAAGTTCTTATTTTTTCAACCCCTAATACCCATAGTCTACATTCAAATATGGATAGGATATAACATTTTATACCCTTTATCAGATGATCTCCTTTGAATCTTGCCCAATTTGACCAAATTTTAGGAGCAACCATTAAGAGTGTTCCATTTTTTCATGGATAATGTCCTCTTACTCGTATTAAACACATTAGAAAAATATAAAAATTATTTAATATACATAATATCACTCAAGATAATGTTTTTATTAGGACACTGACATTGTCTTTCAAATGGAAAGCTTTAGATTGGTATGGGGCTCTACCTAAAATTTTTATTGGTTCATGGGATGAACTAGGAGATCTATTGACTATGAGATTTGGAGAGAAGAGTGATCATCTATAACTAGATGAGTAATTAACCATTATCAATAGGGTACCACAAGAGTTTATTCAATATTTTAATAATATATTTCAAAAAACATGGGATAGGATCCCAACCCTTGTGATACCTACCCCAAATTATGCCTTTTTTATATTATCTAAAAGCATTGAATAGTGATGTAGCCATGATGATCCAATGCATTGGTAGGAATACACTACCTGATGCCTATGAGATAGCTATCAATGATGAAAATTATCTTTTTCAAGTAGGGAATATTGCTCCTAGGCCATCAATGCCATTGTTCCCTAATTTGTAGCCTCTTAGTCAAGCTATATTACCTACCTTGGTTCTTTTACCTAGTCAAGAAAAGTCTACCATTTCCCTCACCAATGATATCCATGAAGTCAAGAGTTTTCTCCAAAGTGTTACTAATCAATTGGGTACCCTCAAAATAAAATAATATCAAATTTATATGCCATACCAATCCTATAATTAGTTTGAGTAAACAAATAGGCCTCTGTTTGAAGGTAATAGTCAAGGACAAAGTCAAATCACTCAAGATAGACCTTAAAAAAGTTATAATCCTAATTCCCTATCATCTTCTAGAGTTAATTTTCCCATTGAAAATATTTTTTTCAATAATAACCATGTTATCCCTCCTATGACCAAAAACAAGGCCAAGTTACATATGCCAATGAAATGCCTAGTCAAGACTTGACAATGCAAGGTGGCCAAGTACCTCAAGTTATAAATTTTGAGATTTAAATGAAAAATGGAATGGAAAATGGAAAAAAAATCTTATTCTACTCTTACAAATAATTTTGAGTGAGTGTTTTGTGCCATCAATCATTTGGGAAATCTAATTAATGTGAATACTAGTGTCATCTCTAACACTAGATCTAAGAAGAGGGCTATTGAAGAGACACAAGGGGATAATCATGGACCTATTTTGACTCCTACATCACCTCAAAAAATTGTTAGATATAAATTATTCCATAAATTATAATAAAATTATAAGTTTCAAAATATAAGGCTAGCTCCCACACATTCACCTTTGCAAGCTACACCGCAAGGCACTAGTGCTTCCAAAAAGCCTTTCAAGGTTAGTAATCCTTCTATAAATGTTGTGGATTATATGAATAAGTTACATATGAATATTTAATTATGGGATTCATTGAAAATACTGGGACAAAAATATATGCTTAAAAATGAATTGCAAGGACTAGGTAAGCAAGTTGGATTAGTTAGGTGTGAGAATGTTATTTAGGTGAATGGAACTTAGCCCATTGATAGATAAGCAAATAAAAATGATAATACTCTTCATTTTTATTTATCCTTAATAATTGGTTATTTATTATTCCATAATTTCATCATAGATAGTGGGGCTAGTACTTTAATTATGCCCAAGTCAATAGCAGATATACTAGACCTCAAGTATGAACCCATGGCTAAGGGAGTTCAACAATTAGATGGATCACCAGAAAAGACATTGGGAGTAGTAAAATAATTTAATCTAATTTTACATAATTTTCATACTTTTTCTATCCTTCATGATGTGGTTATGGAATATTTACCTCTATACTTTGTTCTTTGTTTGTCAAGATAGGTGAATACTTGTCAGCCAATTGGTCCTATATGGTATCTAGGACAAAGTATGGCACTAAAGTGAAGATTGAATCAGAGCCTATTAATCACAATCATCTATAACCCTACATTCCTAAAGTTACAAATGTAAATTATGCAATTTTTGATGAGGAATAACTTCACATGGACCAATCTCCAACTTTTTCTCTTGAAGAAGTTTCTGATTTATATCTAGATGAATGGGAAGGTGAGTATTATGAGAATGATCCTTAAAAAATCGTAAAGGAGGATGGTCTTGAATTTTATTGCATTCATGAGGATGAATCTTTCATGCCAAACATGATGAAACAAATTGAAAACATGGATGGTTTATGGCAACTATTATTTGATGGATCTAAAAGTAAAATTGGGGCATGTGGTGGAGAAATTTTGGTTTCACCATCCAAGGAAATGTACTATTCCAATTTCAAATTTAACTTATCTTGTACTTATAATTTGATAGAATATGAGGCCCTTATTTATGGCCTTGAGTGGCTAGGAAAAGAGGTGTGAAAGAGTTGCAAGTATTTAATGATAGTGAGTTGATTGTGAATTAAGTAAGAGGCCAAAATGTGACTAAGAACTCTTTTCTTAAGTCATATAAGCATATATTGTGGGATATTGTGTAATATTTATAATATTTCAATATATAATCTATCCCAAGAAAATACATTAAACATGTTGATAGGTTGGCAATAATTGGAACTCAGTTTGATGTTCCAAAGGGGATAGGAGAAGATAAGAACTAGCCACATCTTAAGGTGATTGTAAGGCCCTCTATACCTAATAATGTTAGTAATTGGAAGGTGTTTTATAGTTACCAAAAAATATATCTTTTTATACAAGATGAGGCTAATTTTTCTTCAAAGAATTATTCCAAACTAAAGCAATAATATGAAGGGTAGATTGTATACTTGAAAACAAACAATCTCCCTAAAGTATAAGTCACACTTTAGAGTATCTCAAATCGTAATGATATTTTGAAGAAAGATAAGGTAAGAATTTTTACTAAGCAAGAAAACTATGAGAAAGTAAAAATATTCAAGGATAAGTTTCTTGCTCTTGGGAAGGTATGTACTAGTGAAGAGAAACATGCTTTCATTGAGTTATTCAAGGAATTTTTGGATGTATTTGCATGGGAATATAGTTATTTAAATGGTTAAATTATCTCAACATACCATAGAGATAGATTATAATTCTAAGCATAGAAAGCAAAGACAAAGGCCAATCAATCCTAATATTGAGCCTCTCATGAGAAAGGAGATTACAATGTTGATTGAATCCAAGATCATTTTTTCTATTAAGTGTTCATCTTGGTTGGCAAACTTAGTATTGGTAAGGAAGAAGAATGGGGAAATAAAGTTATGTGTTGATTTTAGGGACTTTATTAGAGTTTCCTTGAAGTACCATTATCATCTTCCTTCCATGGAGTATATTTTTCAAGTTATGGTAGGTAGTGAAAGGTTATCTTTCCTAGATGGATATTCTAGGTATAATCATATTTGATTGAAGGAGAGTGACCAATATAAGTTAGCCTTTACTAATAAATAGGGTACATATTATTATAGTAAAATTCATTTTGGATTGTCTAATTATGGAGCTACATTTCAACGTGTAATGGATATGTATTTTCAAGGAATAATAAATGACATTATGTTGGTGTATCTTGATGATATCATAGTCTTTTCTAAGGATTCAAAGGATCACTTTAATCACCTTAGGAAGATTTTTTAGAGATGTAGAGAGTTTATAATCTCTCTTAACCCAAATAAGTGTGTGTTTTTTGTTCATGAAGGTAAAATTTTAGGATACATTGTGTCAAAGAAGGGCCTATCCATAGATCCTGAAAGGGTGAGTGAAATCTTGGCATTGTCTTTGACAAAACAAAAGAAAGGTTTAAAAAGTTTCTTTGGGAAAATCAATTTCATAAGGAAGTTTATTCTTGATGTTTATAATTTATTCAATCCTCTAACATCTATGCTAAGGAAGGATGAAGTTTTCACTTGGACAAGAATAAGGAAGGATAGTTTTTAAGAGATTAAACAAGCAATTGCCCAAGTTCCAACTCTTACAAGTACTAATTTCTCAAAGTAATTTAAATTTTATACCTTTGTAAATGTTTAGGTAATTTATACCATGCTCTATCAAACAAATGAAGAAAACTTGGAGCAGCCTATTGCCTTCTTTAATTAAGGATTGGAGGGCTATGAGGTAAGATACACCTATTTAGATAAGCAAGTAATTATAATTTTTATAATTCTAAAGAAGTTTAGGAATATGTTGTTTGAAAACAATATTTATATATTGGTACCTCATACTAGTTTCAAAGACTTCCTTTTGAGTAGATATTTTAATGAAAAAGGGCTAGTTGGATCATAAAAGTGATGGAGTATGATGTAGAAATCAAGACAACCAAGCTAGTGAAAGGAAAAGGGTTATGTGAGCACCTTGATTTAGATATAAAGGAATAAAAGGAGGTTGTTTTATCACTTCATGATGAACCCATGATAGATAAATCCTCATCAATAAATATTTAGACAAAAGATATGATCCATTTTCATCAAATTAGTAAGTGCCTAGAAGGCCTAAATAGAGTTAAAATAAGGTAATTCAGACTAGAATCCATTCCTTATGTACTTATTGATGGAGTGTTGTTTAGGATGGAATTATTATGTGTATAATTGAGATGTGTTGAATTAGATTAGGTTGGGAAAATATTGCTTGAGTTTCATGATGGACCAGCTAGTGGTCACATTGCTCCAAGAACCATAGCTACTAAGATTATGAGAGCTAGATATCTTTAGACTAGTTTATTCAAAGACACCAATGCTTGGGTAAGTAAGTCTCAAAAATGTTCTCTCTTTTATGGTAAACAAAATCCTATAGCCTTGCCTCTTCATCCAATATAAGTTGATCAACCCTTTATGAAATGGGGTGTAGATTTTATAAGCCTAATCAACCCACCTTCTATTGTTGGCCACAAATGGATGTTGACTATTATATATTACTTTGAAAGATGGGTGGAGGCTATAGCTCTCAAGGAAGCAAATTAAATTTTAGTTATATAATTCTATGAAGGCATAGTGATATGTTTTGGGGCTCCTTCAACAATAATTTTAGATAGTATATTGGCTTTTATTGGAATGAATACAAGTGAATGGGCTCTGAAACATGGCATATATCTTAGTACTTCCTCCAAATATTATCCAAAATGAAATGGACTAGCTGAGTCTATCAATAAAAATCTAATCAAGATCATAAAGATGAAAATTAAGGAAAACTAAAGGACTTGGCATTCCAAGTTGAAGACAACTCTTTGGGCTAATAGGATCACCCCAAAAAGAGCCATTGGAAAATCACCATATACACTTGTTTATAAGAGATAATCTAGAATACTTATTTCACTTGAGATACTATCCTTGGATCTTACTTAACATTTGGAGTTTATGGAAAATGAAAGGATGGTATTCAGGTTGTGTGAGTTGATGGAGCTTGAAAAGAGAAGAGATTAAGCTATGCAAACTATGAGGGCTCATCAATATCAAACAAGGAGATAATTTGATAATAAATCAATGCCATGAAGCTTCCAAGAGGGGGAAATTGTTCTAAAGTGGGATGAAGATATGTCTATGCCTAAAAAACACACAAATTTTTATGTTTTATGGAGTGTCCCTTATGTTATCACCTACTACAAGAAACACAATGCTTTCCAACTCTCAAAGTTGCATAGAGAGGAGCTTCATATCCTAGTTAATGGGATACATCTCAAACATTGATACTAAGTTTCTCCTTTCTCATTATACATATTCATTGCTTTCCTTATTTTCCCTAAGTTATTATGCATGTGTGTGAGTCTTGATGATGTCTTACTTTTTCTTGTGTGCTTTGTATGTTGTGGTTGTTTTGTGTGTGTTTTATGCAATTCCTTTCTAGTTGTCTTCAATAAATCACTGACTCCCTTAGCCCATGATAGTATAGGGCTACTAGTCTTTATTTTTATGCAATTCCTTTATAATTGTCTTCAATTGATGTTATTTAATGCATTTATAGCCTTAGTCATGGTTTCATTAGCTTATTTGTCATGTTGGGTCATTTAATGTGATTTTAAAGGGGTTATTAATGCAAGTGACATGGTTTCCCAAGTGACCAAGTATACTTTATTCCTTATAAGAATATAATAAGTTAGTTTAAATATCATGTATTTCAATTACATCAGAATCTTGTAGGTGGTTTAACTAAAATTCAAGAATCTAACTAAAAAAGGAGCATTTAACACTTGTACGACCCATGGGGAAGTGTACCACATGGGAAAATATCATGGAAGGCCTATTAAACTTCATAAAACTCATATATATTTATAGGTTTCTCTATGAGTGAACTTTTAAATCCAAAACCATTCTACTTCTTTTTTGCATTTTTAGACATACAAAAGTGACATTCATGTTTTTGGTCAGTACAAACAACTAAAGAGGATTCAAGATAAATTATTTTGGGAGGTTATATTACACTAAAATATCTTAATTTAAATATAAATATTTTGAATAATGGTGGCATATTCCTAATGAACCATCCTCATGAAGTTGATTGTACCTTTTTAATAGTTATTTCATGCACCCTATAGGTTTGCTCCATTTTTGTCAAATCTGTACAAACCAATTGGTGATGTTGGTTTCATAATATGTTGGATACCTTATTATATGGTATATATTATTATTTTCATGTTTTCTAATGTTTTCATGTGTAAGTTAGTCCATGCTACAGGAATGTGCCACTATGTGGAGTCTCAAGAAAAGTTATTCTTATTTTTAGCGTGTTGTTTTCATATAGATGTCTCATGTAGTTGGTAAATGATGTTACATAGGTATCAGGGTCATATAAAAACCTCCTTACATGTTTTGGTTTCACCATTTCATCTTTTGTGTAGTTTGCAGCCTTGTCATCTCTCATAGTTAACTCCATTCCTAACCTCACTTGAAGTCACCTGTATAATCTTGTTTGTCCATGTCCATGGAGATGTAATTAGAATGTGTATTCATCCATGATATCAATAGATTAGGAGATTCCACTTTATATGTTTTATAAATTACAATTTTAATCATAAGATCATTTATCATGCTAAATAGTCATTTAATACCCCTGCTTGTTTTATTCAATGTATATGCAAGTTATTTTCACATTGGAGAAGATGTGTTGGAATTAGTTTCAAGTTTTTATTGATGGAGGTTATGTACTTGAATGTTGTTAATGAATTTTAGTTGTTTTTAAGCTATTCACTAACATGTTTTTGCCCTATTTCATGCACTACCAATATAACATGCCCAGTGCACACCTACAAGGCCTTTCTTGACATCATATTGAGGTGTGAAAAGGCTGATGTGTGTTCCAACCTCTTAGTATTTCTAAAAGTGCATTAGGATGACTGGTGAGAGTATATAAAGTTTATAGTCATGGATACCTTTCATATTGCTCATTTCAACTCAATGTCTATGCATCAATATACTTGCCTACAAGTGGTTGAGTAGGGGACAAAGACATTTGTATGGAAAGGTTGAAACAACTTCACACTTCCTTAAGATCTTGGTATGATGAAGAAGCCATGAAAGACCCATATAAAGATTCAAAATGGAAAGAAGAAGTTTTAAATCATGTTTGAATATCACAATTGGGTTTAGGGAATTAAAATAGAGGCCTAGAGGTTTTCATAGACCTCTTTCAACATGATTACAAGGTGTTTTAAGGCATATAAATAGGTGAAGCTGATAACCTATAGTATGGATAAGGGATATGAAAATAATGGAGGTGAAATAGTAAGTGGAAAGAGGTTGTTTAAGGCCTCAAATATGCCTCCAAAAACACTAAAATTAGGCACTAGCATCTATAGGTTTGATGGCTTGAATGGTCTTTTGACACCCTAAAGAGAAACATAGGAAAAATTATCATGAATAGGATGGTTCAACTAGTGGAATGGTATAAAAATTACATCAGGTTATAAAAATTAAATTGATACATGGCTATGTAATCCCTATGACTACCTATAGGTGTATTTTTATTGGGAAATAAGAACCTACAATAGGGTATAGGATAGTGACCGTAAATTTGATGATAAAATGGTGTTTTAAGGTTTTCAAAGGTGATTTATAGCTCAAAAACATAACAGATGACCATAAAACATCAAGGTAGGTTTCCCAACATCATAACCCAAGTCCTCATGAGCTGAAGAACACCTACAAGGGTCAGATAGATAGGGTATATAGATAATGAGCTAGTGTGAGTGTTTAGGTGTGGTTTTAGGACACTTCAACTAATTAAAAGAATAGAATAATGTTTTTTGACCTCAAATGGGTTTAGTGAGAGGCTTTTAACATTAGGGTCAAAAATTAGGGTGTCTTAGTCAATAGGGAATGGAGGGCTCAGTTGTGACCAAAAGTACATACGAAGGCCAAATGGGAGATTGGATTGATAAATCAAGCATGTGACCACCTGAATGAAGATAATGGTGAATTCATGAGATAAAAACAAGAGAAACCAAACCTACATATACCTTATAAAATAGATAGATGTAACATATAATAAGGTACAATTTTGGTGAGGATAAGGTAGGAGATGAGCTTGTTCAGGGAGGAGAAGAGGGTTAAGTTACAAGAAATGAAAAGTGTTTCATTATAGGTAAAATGTGTTTTCAAAATGTGAATACTCTTCCAAGATTATCATCTACCTTCCCTACTTGGTCAAAATTCATCAGTCTATATATTTAGTCTAATAAACCTCTTTACTCAATAGATGAATATGAGGAATGTAGAGAAGTGAAGTATTTTGGGTGGATTTAAAGCTTAATAATCATGGATTGAAAATTAATAACTTGTTTAAGGAGTATATAAGATTTTTTTTAGATTAGAAAGGTCACTCTTATGTGGATTTGAGAAAAGGTGTAGGAAATAGGCTTTTTAGAGGCCTTTATAAGACATTTTGAGTTGGTTTGACACCTAAATCAAGGAATCTAGCTAAAAAATTTGGTAAAAATAATACCAAAAACCTTTAAAAACTCCAAAAATATTCAATTTTCTTTGGAGATAAGGGATATACCTCACTATTTTATCTTAGAGGTCAGTTAGTCTAGAAAAATAAGGCTTTAGCAAAGCAAGCTAGTGAGTACAAAATGGGAAAAGGGATTGATATGGATCTTTTGGAACCTCATAAAAAATATTATGAGGTATATGTAATGAAATTATATGATATATAATCAATAATTTATGATCATACCTTTCAAGATGACCAAAATACCCCTACAGTTATCCCAACTAGGTAAGCTTTCACTTGGCCCAGTTGGTGAATGAAGGGAAAAGAAGAAGAGGAGTGCTTGAGAGTTTTTGTGGTGATCTTACAATATTTAATGAATCATAAATAAGCATGAGATACCAACACAACCATTAGATATCAGTTCAAGTAGCTCAAACATGTAAGGTACATATAAAACCATTTAAGCCTTCAAGGCACCTAGAACTAATTGGGGTCCATATTCACTTCTAACACTTGTATGGATATCTAGTTTATTGTTACTTTTTATGGATATGTAGTTAGACATTTTTGAACTTTTAATATGTAGAGGAACCTATAGGAAAGCTACTTTTAACTTAGAAAGAGTTAAAACATGTAAGAAAGGCAAAAACTATCTCGATGGGGTAACTTCAAGTGTTTATATCTCCTCTAAGATTTTTAATGGGAACCAAAGGAGTTTTTATGGGTTATTAGGTTACATAAATATCAATATTTTTGAATTTTTTGGCAAGTCTAATGTCAAAGCTTTATGAAAAAAGCTTAAGACTAAAAACTAACTAAAACCCAACTAAACCCTTAGTCAAGACCTGATGGAGAAAACAAGATTAGAGAGATCTCCAAATGACATATTTTGACCATGAAATATATTGGACCTTGTATAAGACTCACTCAATCCTGCTCACATACATTTGAGTTGTATGAAATTGTATGAATAGGTGCCAAGACATGGTTTTTTACCATTTTTTCTATTTTTTAGGTGTTATAAGAGGTCTAAATATGAAATGAAGTTTGGGAGGAAGATATTTAATTTTAATAACCCCTTATGTTCAATTTATTCCAATAAAAACTCCTAAGTGTTTAAACTAGAGCTCTCATCTTAGCCAGTCAAAACTGGCATAGTGAACATAAGTGTGAGAAGTGTGAAAACCTCAAGTGGATGCCATTTTAAGGTGAAAATAAGTATTATAATTCCATGGATGGTATTTATTAGTGTCATAAACTCAATTACACATATTTTTATGTAAAATTTATTCTAATTTTGAGTCAAAGTGTGACGAATGATGGAAAGAGGAGTTTTTTAGACTACAAGCAATGATAACTTCCTTCCAAGAGTTTTTAGATGAATAAGACTAAAAAAAGTTCATGGAAAGGAATTTTTTCAATCCTTTCATCTCATCCAAATTATAATACCTATACCTATTTGTTTTCATGATATTCAAATAGGTCCAAATCATGAAGGCAATTTTTTGAGCCAAGATAGGGAGTTTTATGCCAATTTTGATATGTTTCATGACTTGTATGGACATTTAGACCTCCTAAAATTGCATGGTTCATTTAAAATATAATTATAATTCAAATTTGACATATTTTATAAGATTTAAAATTTTTCAAGTGACCTTTGTACTTCCATTATCTAGCTCTTCTTCCAAAGGCTATAAATATTGACTCTTTTGGCTCTTTTGAGCAACCTCTATTGGTTGATGGTGAAAACCTAGTAAATTTTTTAATTGAATGTATCTTGAAGAAATTAAAAAGGTAATTTTATTACTTAAATGATGTATAATTTAATTTCTTATAATCCTATTGGTCTTGTTTAGTATAAGATCATCTTTTCTAGCATGTTATCCTCGATTGTTCACCAAATGTGCAGAAGAGTAATTATTTAGGTATTTGTTAGTGATCTCTTTTAAGTTTATGTGTGTTTTATATGTTTTTCATGATTTTATTTTATAAATTAATAATCCATTACAATTTTAAGCATAAAAATACGTCTTGAAACTATCATATGAAACAATGATGTGACAATCCTTTTTGAGTTGTGAGTTTTGTGTGAAAAAAGATTTGTTTAGCTATAAGTAGTATAAGCTCATTAAATAGGAGGAAATTAAATATTTATGCATCACATTTAGTTTTATTAGTTTGTATTCTTAATGATTTTCATGAAAATTTGATATGTAAGAGAGTTTTTCAAAGAGTGCATCAAGGCAACTAGCCCTTCTAGAGATTCACCTTAGGAAATTGTTACCCACAACAAGAGAGATGTTTCCATTATGCCACTTGGATGAGGAGAGATAGTCATCTCCTCAAGGGGTGAAAATGAAAGTGACAACATATATCTCATCATACTTTACATCCTTACATTGAGTTCTTTTCCTATTTGGCTTGATTTTTATCTTAAATAATGCTTACACTTTTGTTAGTTTATCATCATTGACTCTCATCTCATAGGTAGTAATAATTCCATGCAATTCATCCTTCTTCATCTTATTAAGATCATGAACTTATTCTACAATAGAAACTTTAGAATAAAACTTAAGGGAGAGGGACCTTAATACCTTTTTTGCTATAGTATCTTCTTCAAGCTTCTCTATAAGACCTCTAATAATGTTCACATATCATCAAATATTTACAAAAAGGATGCCAAAAAATCTTCTTCCTTCATCTTGAGACTCTCAAATTATCTTTAGTGAGTTTTAAACTTAGACAACTTGACCTTTAAATACCCTTCATAAATGATATGTAATTTTTCCCAAATATCCTTGGTAGACTTGCAATAGATCAATTTGGTAAAATCAGCCTCAGATAGACCATAAATGATAACATTCATAGCTTTATAATTATTCTCACTCAACTTCTTATTAGCAACACTAGTTGGAGGAGTAGCTTGTATATTATAACCAACTATGATATATTTCCAAATATTGAACCCTAGATACACGATGTATGCCCTCATCCTTGTTCTTTAGAAAGCTTAATTTGACCCATTTAATAATGGTTCTTTCTTTTTATAGAAACCCTACTTCTCTTGAATTTCCATATTATAACTTATATCACCTTCAAGTGGTTAAACTGGCAATGAAGGTCCTGCTCTTATACCAATTATTAGAGGTATAATCACTGAGAGGGGGGTGAATTAGTGATGCAAGATATATCAAACTTCAATTATAATACTTTAAAACTCTTAATCAATGATCACAATCATTAAAAAATCATACAAGATGTTCATAACAATCAATAATAAAAATGATGCAATATCACATAGACTCAAACTTGCTCATATAATCAATGCATCCAAACACCTATTTTAGATCTATCTAGTCTTCTTCACTCATCCTCACTATGTTTTTTACTTTATTCTATTCATTGAGCACACTTCCTCTTATCTCTTTCCTTAATCTCTATATTTTGCTCTCTCAACACACTTACATACAAGTCTATAAACCACTACCTTGGTCTCCACTATTTATAAAGTCTTCATGAATATAAATTTTTAGTTTAGACAAAATAATTTACTTAATCCTTAAGACATATATCATGATAACAAAAATATCAATACCATCCTCAAAGGCCAACCATAACATCCATGGGTCACACTTAAGAAACTACACCTTTCAATTAGGCCTTATCAACCCTTATAGGTCTTATGGAGACCTACTCACCCATTTATCACTTCAACAAGCAAATTAAAAACATAAGATAAATTTAAAATACATGGGTCCATTCCATATGACCTATAAGACATCATCAAATTATTAATTCTTCCAAAACACTCTTTTGCTAAAGCATAATTTTCACAAACAAAATTATATACACATTAACACCATAAACTAATAAATAGTCAACTTTAAAGCTCTATAAATTTTACTTTACAAACATTTAGACCTTCTAACTATATTTAATGGATGTAACTTGAAGTTCTTTACAAATTTGATTTTTACTACATTAATAAATTCATCATAGATCAAAAGTTATAGCTCAAAAACTAAAAATTGGTTTTCCATAATTAATTTGAATAATCAAATTCCAATAGTCACTAATCAAACGTTAAACATTCAACACCTTAACCTCATCTCATGCTCCCTGGTAACTAGATCAAATACACACTATATATCTCCTCATAAGTAGCCTAGAATTTACCTTATAATGCTCATCATTGATCATAGATCAAAGATCCTATGATTATGAAACTTGGTAGCTTTGCATGCCTTCAACATATTTGACTCTTTGACTTGACCTGAACCATCAATATCTATCTGTACAAACACTTGTGAACTATTGATCTTCTATTCGAGTAATGAGATAGATACACTTATCACAAGTGTGTTTAATATCAATAACCTTTGACAATTTTAATTCACATGAACTATTGGATCAATATCTAGATGGTGAATGATCATCATTAAATCTACTAACTAATGACCTCAAACTTCAATGTTGTTAAACTTTATGGTCTATATCCCATCACAGTTTGTAAGAGCAACTTTGATGTTTTATAACTTGAGATAGAAAACACATTAGAAGTCCAAATATTTATGGTACCTTAGTAGCACTATAGATAACATCTCCATGAAATCATTTGACCTTAGTTGAATTTCTAAGTACCTAAAATAAATGCACAAATTTGTCAGTTCATTCATATCTACATGATGTGTAATGATAGTCTAGCTTCTCTTAAGATAAAATATGCATATTTCTCATTCTAAATGATCAAGTGACACACCAAATCTTCACCAAGTCATTTATGGATGTCTCACAACTTCTTCTTTATCCTTACTATCCTAAATATGTGTTATATATTCTTTAAGCTATCAAACATAGCTTCTTTATCATTGATGCATTAGTATCTCATGATCTCTTTGACATCAATGACAAATTAACATAAATGACCATGCTCAATAAAATTTCAATATGCATATATAAGATTAAAAGGGTTTAAGTGAAGATCAAGAGGATTTTAATGTAAGATCAAAAGGAGATAACTAAAGATGATAAGTCTCTTCAATATTAAAGACAACCAAAGCATGAAATAACCTTTGAATTTTTCAAACTTTTCTCTCTCCCATACTATTTCATACTCCAAGATAATAATGTTTAAACTCTAAAGATATTATACATTGGATTTGGAAAGTTGGAAGTAGAGTTCAATATTAAGTTGGGAGTTTTTATTTAAAAGAAGAGTGAACTATGAGCTAACATGTTGACTCATCCAATTTAGGTCTGCTTTATCTCCTCTCTCTTTTCTTCCTTTCTATATGTATATTCATTTTTTAATTTATATTATCAGATTATGATTTTGGCTTATAAAAAATCTACCAAAATTTGTACTACATCACCTTTAAAGTAATAAAGATCTGGTTTTTCCTCCATTTTTAGGCTATTCATGAAGTGTGTGCTTAATATTCATTGATGTAACCTAGTGAATTATTATTTTCCTATGTTTATGTAAATTTTCATCTTTATGAACCAAATGATAATTATTTTGGGTTATATAAACTATCTAAGTCTAATTTTTACCTAATATAGAAGCGAACTCAACCATTGTTTATTCCTTCTAAGCTAGTGTGAGTGTTTGTCAAGACATGTGTATGAAATACTAATTCAAAAGTTATTGTATGTAGATGAATTGAATTTGTGAAATTTATTTATATTCCAAAGTGTTTCAATCATAATTCATAATTGACCTTGATATTGGTGAATCATGCCAAATTTTAATTTTTCATGTGCAATATCAACTTATATATTTCTCCTTTTACCCTTTTCCTAGTCAAGAAATCATTAAATTAGAAAATTTAGAGAAAAGTAGGTGAGTTAATAAATGGAACCATCCCTAAATCTTAATATTATCTCTAATATAGGGTCACCCACACCTTATATATTTTCCATTATATCAATAGGTGAGAGAATAGGCATACATTCTTACAAGGGTACACTTTTGAGTTATAATAGTTTCTAGCATGCCTAGTGGAACAATAGATTAGAAGATTGATAAATATTGGTGTTGGTTTTAGTATTTTGTATAAAATAAATTACTAAAATATTCATCATCTAGTGACTCCAAGTTATATACATCTAGTTTAAGCAATTGAAGTACCTAAAGAGTATCAGTTTGTAATCCTCCACTTTATAAAAATGAATCTTTTATACCTTCATATCCTTCATATCAAGATAAATATATTTATGGATTCATCTCAAGTATAATTAGACCACAAATATATTAGTATTATCATTATATTTACCCCCATCCCACCCCTAATCATGTTTCTAATCAATCATGCAAAGTCATGTTCTTTCTAATTAGATTTAAAAAGTGTGAAGGAGATAAGATTTGACTTTGAAAGATAATCTATACAGAGTGATACAAAAGAGGAATATAATAGGAATCAATAATAACATGCATATCACGCTAATATACATTAGTAAGATATATAATGAGGCTACAAAAGAACAAAAACAATAGTTACCCATGAGAGTACAAAGAATTGATTCCAAAACCCAATGTTGGAAAGAAGAAGAAATAGAACCCCTTAACCCTTCAAAAGACTACTTTATTTAATATTTCAAGTTTTAGGACTCATAATCATATGAAAGATTTTATGTCTATGAAATATTCACTCATTCTTCCCCAAGATCTTAATACCATTCCATATTGAAATACTTCAACCAAGACCCCTAATTATGTCATGCATACTCTTGAGAAAAACCCTCATCCTATGCCAATCCAAAATAAAGATATGGAGAAAGTTTTATAAACCAAACAAATAAATTTTCCAATTTTATTTATCCTTACATCCATTCCTCAAGTTAAAGTTTTACATGAAGATCAAACCATATCAGAATGTGAGAGGTTGATTTTGAGTGAAAAGAGAAGTATGAAACACCTATAACACAAGTTTCTTTCCCTTATTTCAAATAAATATTGAATATAACTATCACTTCCAAATATAAAATCCTTCGTAATTCTTCTTCATTCTAAATACCATTAAAAATAATCCCATAATGACATATATTAATATGTGACCATATGGAACCTCTTACCCTCCCACCATATCCCTTTTTGAAGGAAGACCTATTGTGCAGAAGGCAAAAGAAGAACATGCAGGTGAAGAGGAGAATTGGTCATAAGAGGATGGTCAATAGTTATGTTGGTAAAATTAGATTAAATTAAACATAGAATAAAATCATGTTGTAGCTATTGAAAATAAAAATAAAATTTTAGTTTTAAGTGAGACTCAAGAAGTGTATCATGAGGATGTTCTTCCTAGACCCTTATCAGTTCTTAAAACCCTTATCGCCCTTAGGTTATTTTAGCTTCAAAATGCCTCACAGTTCTTATGAATACACCTAAGATTATTAGAACTACTTCCCCTTTTGGGGATATATTATTTTAATAAACATTTTTGTATCATGTTGATCCTTCATCATCAGTCAATGACCCACATAGGGACCCATATTTAAATTCACCATGCACCATTACTTGTGAATCTTTATTACTAGGCAAGGATCCAGTCCTACAAGAAATTGAATCTCCTCAAATAATTTCAACTCAAATAAAATGCATATATGGGAATAATACATTCTCTCATAATAAAGGAAAATTTTATTCCAAAAATAAAGGGGAAATTTATGAAATTTCCAAGGGTTCACTTGAGGAACAATGGAAGCTAGTCTAATAAAAAAGAGGTAGGAAAAAAGTAGATGTCAGAGAAGAACAAAAACATTTAGGTAGACCAATTAATAAAGCTCTAAAAAAGAAAAAATAGATAGGTAGGTAACAAAGGGTACACAAATGACCCTTATATATTTACCAAATAACAATAAATGAACATCTTATCCTAGAACATAAGGGGGATAAATAGCCATAGGAAACAAAGGTTGGGGATAAATTTAGTCATCAATCACAAAACTGATATTTTGCTTATTCAAGAAACTAAAATATATATAGAATTTTTTTTAATAATAAATATAATATTTCGGATAAATATTTATATAGTTATAGTAGCTATATAGGTGTATCTATAGGTTTGATAGTGTTTTGGAACCCCTAAATTTTGGATGGCAATTCCCTCTTAGAAATTGATTCACATATAATGATTTTTTTCTAATAAATTCACACTAAAATAAACTGTGTCCTCACTAATGTATATGCTCTAAAATATGGAAATGATAGGAGAAAATTATGGAAAGACTTGATAGACATTAGAAATTATTTTAAAGACCAGAATTGGATGGTGGTAGGAGATTTCAATTCTCTGTTGATCATGGTGGAAAAGAAAGGGGGAGTTTGTTCCCTTAATGACAACATGTTGGAGTTCAGTGAGTTTATTACTAATTTAGGATTAATTGATGTTGACTTAAAGGGTAACCATTTCACATGGTCTAATAGGAGATTCGGTGATAATTTAATTCAAGTCATAATTCACAAGTTTTTATCATCTTTACATTGGATATTACACTCTACCAATTCACTTGCTTCTCTCCCCCAAGTTTGGTTCTAACCATAATACATTGGTGTTTCAAAGTGAAAATATGTCCAAATAAAAAATTATCCCTTTTATATTTGAAAATATGTGTCTTTATAATTAGACCCTAGAAGTATCTCTTAAGTAATGGTGGAAATTCTTAGTCAAAATATTTGATATGTATATCCTGGCCATGAAGTGTAGACATGTCAAAAATAAACTTAAGATTTGGAACAAGAAAGTTATTAGGAACATATTCCTTACAAAATGATTCATTGAGTAGGAACTTAGAATAATTGAGATGTAAATAAATGCCTATAGAATAAAGGGGGAGTTTGTTCCCTTAATGACAACATGTTGGAGTTTAGTGAGTTTATTACTAATGCAAGATTAATTGATGTTGACTTAAAGGGTAACGATTTCACATGGTCTAATAGGAGATT
Organism: Torreya grandis; assembly: GCA_037957365.1. NCBI lineage: Eukaryota > Viridiplantae > Streptophyta > Pinopsida > Cupressales > Taxaceae > Torreya > Torreya grandis. The sequence goes on from JARHVA010002459.1 coordinate 73,773, forward strand.
GGGTGATAATATAATTTAAGTCAGAATTCAGAAGTTTTTGTTATCTTTACATTAGATATTACACTCTACCAATTCACTTTCTTCTCTTCCCCAAGTTTGGTTCTGACCATAATACATTGGTGTTTAAAAGTGAAAATATGTTGAAATAAAAAATTATCCCTTTTAGATTTGAAAATATGTGTCTTTATAATAAGATCCTAGAAGTATCTCTTAAGTAATGGTTTAAATTCTTAGTCAAAATATTTGATATGTATATCTTGGCCATGAAGTGTAGACATGTCAAAAATAAACTTAAGATTTGGAACAAGAAAGTTTTTAGGAAAATCTTCCTTAGAAAATGCTTCATTGAGTAAGAACTTAGAATAATTGAGATGTAAATAAACACCTCTAGGATATCCCTCTCCCTACATTCTAAATAAAAATAACTCCTAAGTCTTTACCATAATTTGGTATCTAAGTAAGAAATTTACAAGTTGTAAAAATTGAGGAAGACTTGGCTCAAGGAGGGAGATAGAAATACTAAGTACATAAATACCTCCACATCTAATAACTATTAACATACCTTCATTATAAAAATTATAGGATAGGATGGAAATTGGCATAATGAGGAAAAACACATAGAGATTCAAATAGTTAATTTATACAAAAATCTATTGGCTTTTGTCCCTTCTTAGGATGCTCAGTTAGAAGAATAGGTGTTAAATCTCATACAAGGATTCATCTCCCAAGAAGACAATGATACCATCCTATTTCCCCCCCCCCCCCACCCCCCCCACCTTATATGATGAAATAAGATCCATTATTTTTCATTTGTAAAGGGATAAGGCTCCAGGCCTTGATGGTTTTCCACTATTTTGGTTTTAGGTTTTGTAGGACATCATTAAAAATGAAGTATGTCTAGTAGTTTCTAAATTCTTTAAAGTTGTAACTATGATATAAGAATTCAATAATACTTTCCTTATCCTCATCCTTAAAAAATATGTGGATAATCAATTGATATACTTTAGACTCGTTATCATGTGTTCTTATTTTTATAAAATTTACACATAAGGACTATCATTAAGAATCCAAATGTTGCTTGATAAATTTATTACAGAACAATAAGGAACCATCATTTTCAGTAGAAAAATCTTGCATGGAATAATTATTTCCTATGAAACCATTCACTTGATGGAAAACTCTTATAGGTAAGGAATCTTCCTAAATATGGATATGAATAAGGATTATAATCAAGTCTCTTAGATTTTTTTCAAAAAAATCCTACTCAAATTTAGTTTTAATCAGAATATTAGAAACCTAATTTCCTCTTACATATAATATCCCATGTTATTAGTGATAATAAATGGAGTCCCCAAAGATTTATTACTAAAAAGTAAAGGTCTCAGATAAGGATATCCCTTTTATATGTACATATTCATCATAATGCATGAAACCTTCATTAGGATTATTGACAAGGCCAAATCATCTAGAATCATTATAGGAATTACAATTTCTCTAAACACCAAACTTGTCACCCACCAATAATTCATAGATGATACTCTAATTATGGGAGAATATTCAATTTTTAAAGCCAAGTTTTTCAAAAAATTCTTGAAATCTACAAGATTATTTTTGGTAAACGTGTTAATTTTCTCAAAAGATCTCTATTGTTCATCAATACCTTGATTATCCTATAAGATAAGACCTATAAGATTATTGGTTGTTTTATTAATAATATCCCATACTCCTAACTTGGTATTTCCCTTTTTTGATGTCATTATGAAAACATTTTTTTGGAATCCCCTCCTCGATAGGATTTAGAGGAAATTATTTAGGTGGAAAGGGAATTTGTTGTATCAAGATGGAAAATTGTGACTTCTTAAGAGCTCACTTCACATTATTCTAGTTTATTTCATGTCTTTATTTATCAATCCTAGAAAATTTGTTGATCAGATTAAATAAATCTATAAGAATTTTCTTTAGAGGGGAATGGAGAACAAATTTAGATTCCTACTTATCTCTTGGAATAAAGCTTATCTTCCTATCTTTAAAGGAGGATTAGGGATTAAAAGAGTTAGATTCATGAACCAAGAGCTCATAGTAAAGAAAGATTGGAGGGTGATAAATGAAGGCAAACCAATGGACTTGGATCGTCAAGGCTAAATACCTAAATTCTAGGGAAGGATCTTGCTTCTTGGTAAAAGATGGCCTTGGTAATGGTTCAACATTATGGAAAGCATTGAGAACTAGAAAGAATATCCTTAGAAGAGGCCTTAAATGGAATATTGAAAAAGGTAAAAAAGGGGATTTTTGGTAGGACCCCTATATCCAAACCCATCTTACCTTCATAATTCAATCTATGGAGTTGTCAGTTCATTTCAAAGAGACCATCGATCATAAGGTGTGTGATTACTAGGAGGACATTGAAGGTAGGAAAAGATGGAAATATCTCCACAAATAAAATTTGAGTCATCACCAAGATATTTTTATACAAAATTTAAACTTGACTCTCCAAAATATTCACATTAGTATATTTCCAAAAGAATATTCTCTCATTTGAAAAGAGGATCCTAGCAAGTTGCATTTAGTTAAATCTATCTATATTTATCTATGGGACTAGGCATAATTTGAAAAAAAATTAGAATGATCTTTGGATAAAAAATCTCATTCCAAATATTAATGTCTTTTTATAGTTGGCTACTCAAAACAAGATTCTTTTAGTGGATAACCATATGAGGAGGCTAATCCCTATCCCCAATAAATATGTGCTTTATAAATAGGAGGTTGAATCCACAAAGCACATTTTCCTCTCATGTTACTTTTCCTCCTCCATATTTCGATATTTCTTCATCCTCTCCAACTAATCCTAAGTAAATCTTGGTATTATTAAGGATATGATCACCCAATGAAGCCACCTTGGGATTACCTACCAATGAAATTTTGGTGGAACTTGGTTTTGGCCCATATTTTTTGGGGCATCTAAATTTCAATAAATTTGATTATATTTGACAATCACAATCTTAACCATTTTTCTACCTTCAAGAGAATCATGTCCTTTTTAAAATAAAATTAGTTTTCCTTTGCTTTCTCCTTTGACAAGTCTTGTTCCCCATATTTCTCCTAGATTCTCAATCAACATAACTTTGACATTCTTGGTAAATCCCAAAACCAATGTGTTGATATATCTAAAGTTAAGTGGAATAATCCTCCTCCCAACTAGTTCAAATTGAATTTTGATGGGGATACTAAAGGAATTTTGGGTCTAGAAAGAGTGGGAGGAGTCATAAGGGATTCACATGGGAACCTTAAGGCAACCTATACATGACCTCTTAGGATCCAAAGGAATCATATTTCAGAAGTCAAAGTTGCTTTATGGGGCATTGATCTTGCAGTGAAACATGACATGGAGTATCTCTAGATTGAGTAAGATTCCATGAATATCATAAACTACTTAAAAGGCTTGACTCAATCTTCTTAAAAAATTTATAAGATTATCAATTATGCCAAAAACCTACTATCCTACTTTAAAGTGGTTTTAATCACTCATGTGTATAAAGAGGGAAATAGAAGTGCTAAAAAAATGTCTAATATTTGGTTTCATGTTATCTCTTTTACAAGCTGGCAAGGTAATATGTTCCCTGATGATGTCAATCCTTTTATAAAACTCAATAAAGGACATCCCATAGAAGGAAATGTTGTGTTTATTTTTGACCATTCACGCCTAGCCTAAGATAAACATGCTAACACATGCAAGGACATTATAATATGATCACTTATAAAGGATTTGCATGCTCAGATTAATTTGGCACTTTGTAGTAATTCTTTATTTGGATCCACTTTCAATACTCCCTATATTCTCATTTTTAAGGTCTCAACTTGTGAACATAATAGAAGAATCCTATAGAAAAGTAAAATGGGAGGTGATCACAAACGTTTCAAACCTATATCCTTGGTAGATGTTAAGGAGGATGAGTAGGTTTGGAATAATATGGTAAAAGGGGCTCTAGATACATGTATGGAGTATTTGATTAGGCATGAAACCATGTTGTTTAAGGATTTTACACATGGATAGAAGGACAAAGAGGACTACATACACAGTTTAAGGATTTCGGTTACCAAAGAGCTTATAGGGGACATCATGGGGATAGATTGCTCAAGGTTTAAACCCTTCAAGGATTAAAATAAGGAGGAACTTATCAATATTTTCTAAAAAAAGAGAATAAGAAGCTAAAGGTGGCATTTTAGAAATGGTTCATGAGGGTAGACCTACTGAGGAAGGGGCCAAACATATGCTTGAAAATCATGAACTATATCACACTATAAGGAAAACATACGGTAATATTTTTACATCATTTTATTTTTATAAATCACTTTAAGGTTCACATTATCTGTCTCAGTTTTTTTCTTTCAAAATCAATGGAATCGATGATTTTGAATTATAAGAACAATCCCTCAGTGGATCTTATCCACCAAGATTGATTTTGATATTGCTTAAGAAGGGTGAAACCCTATGGTCAAAAATTGTGTCAGGAGTGATTAAAATCACTAATGAACAAGAATATTCAGCTAGGAAAGAGGATTTCTTCATAGATTCTGAGTCTACCAAAATTGGGAATAAGCAAAATGTTGGTGCAAGAGAAGAGTTTATGTAGGAAGATCCAAAGTTGAGAGGAAAGAACATCAGGGTTCCTAAATTCATGACATAAATTGTTAGTAGGAGTTAGGTTTTTATAGATCCTATGATCAAGGATGTCTTTTAGTAGTCCCTTGATAAGTTACATAACAAGGTGTCTATTAAAAATTATTGTGCAATGTAATTATAAATGAACTCAAAAATATTAAGGGGTTCCTAGTTTAAAGAACTTATGATATGAGTTTCAGTAAGAAACATGTAAACACAAATGATATCACTCCATATGGAAATAAAACCACTCATAGAGATGTAATAGAAGAAAATAATGAGTAAGAGCAGGGGAGAGAGGAATCCCAGCTCATGGGTTCCAATCATAAGAGGTAGGTCAAGAAGAAAGAATAATAAGTCATGTATAAGACCAAAGAAAAGACAAATAAAGTGGATATTAATGAGACCAATAAATTGTTCTATTATTTTGAGTCTGACTAGTTGGCCTCATTTATTTCTCTTTTGGTTGGCATGGTTTTTTGGCTAAAACTTAATGTCTTTTAGGCTGAAGGTGGTTTATCCTATCAAGTTAAAGGATTTATCCCTATTTGTTTTATTGTTATATCATGATTATATTCCACTCTATTTTTGAAGGTTACAAGACCCATTAAACCCATTTATTAACCTATCTAATAAAAAATGAGGATGTTCAAGTTGACATGGAAACAACTAGCGAGATTATAGTAGTGGTTTCACAAGGTAACAACCCTAAAAATAAGTTAATAATGATATGAAATAAGATGTAGTGTTCTTATTTACCATAAAGAAGATACAAGTGAGGATCAATAAGGTTCTGATGAAGCTAGAGAGTAGTATCTGGACATCCCTAAATATCTGGAATAATTTATTATAGTTGACAATAAGGATGGCATATCTACAGACGTCACAGAAAGATAAATACATTATTATAATGAGCCAATAAAGGCTGAATTTTTAGTTGTTCCTATGTATCATAATTTGGTTACATTAGATATATTTTTGAGTGTTGAATATAAACATGGGTCAAAAAATTTGACAAGTAGGAAAAGCGCTGATCTACTCAGAATGACACTAAAATAATAGCTTGTTCCTCATCTTTATCAACCACATGGAAAGAACCAAAGAGATTTTTGATTTCATACATGTTGATATTTAGTTTTTTACATATTAATTATATATTTAAATTTCATCCAAGTGTTTTTATGCACATTTATCTTTGGTATTTGTATTAGTTTTCACTTTTTTCTAAGTGTTACTTTGCATAGTATTTAGTTGGTAGTTATTATAGTTTTCAATTAAATAAGTGATTATGAAAAAAAATAGTTATTTGAGGTTTTTTTAATTTTCAATTTTTTTTATATTTTAATTAATCCATATTCTAATGTTTAAGGGTAATTTTCATGAGTTTTTAGTAGGCAAACATATCAACAAAGTCACAAAGAATGTTGATAAATTTTACCACCATTAGTGAAAGTTAATTATGTATAAGTTTTAAAGAAGATTAAATTAATGTATTAAAGACTCATTAAGTTATTAAATACATAATAAAATATTAATAATTCCAATTCCATTCCAATTAATATCTCATAGGTTCAAAATTTGACAAAAGTCTTTTTTATTCCTCGAATTAGCTAGTTACAAGCTAGTGAAGGCAATTTTCAAATGATCAGTACATAAAGGATTATAAAAGTTGGTTATAATGGTTTTATGAAGAGATAGGGGAAAATATTAAATAAATATTACATTAATTTTTTTAATTTATATTTATGAATAATAATTAATAAGGAAAGGTGATTTAAAACCCTTCTTAAACACCAACGACTCAGTTTTAGAAGATTTAATTGCATTTTTGAGTTATTTGATACAAAAAAAAAATTGTGTGAGATATTATGAGTAATAAATTAAATAAATAAAAATTAATTAATAAAAAATCTAAGTCAAATAATAGATAAAGATAAAGTTATAATTTTTAGGGTTTCAAGCAAGCAAGAGAGATAGTCATAAAAAGGTATTTTGTCAGAGGTTTAAGTGTTTGTTTGAGAATATATAAAAATTTCAATGATTATATGGGTTATTTAAAGTCATAATGAAAAAATAATGAGGTATTTATAAATCATAAATATAAATGAAATGGAAAAAATTAGGCTTATAGGCATCCAGGAATGAGAAAGTGCAACCTAAAAAACACCAAAAAGTGCATAATTTGAGTTTTATTAAATGAAATCTCTTGAAATATGACACAAAGGTTTTTTTTTAAAAATTTTAAGTTTATAATTGGTTTATTATTATTAATATACCTTAGGAGAGATAAAATGGCAAAACATAGGTCTGTTCATGAAGGAATTCAAGATTATTCACTATTTTGCTCACAAAATGGAGTTATAAATGAGTGTTTCAGATATTTAAAATGGTAAAAAATGATTTTATACTATAAATAATTAATTTAAAGGAATAAATACATGAAAATTAAATTAAAAAAATTCAAAATAGGTTTATCCCAAATATAACCATCTCCAGGTCACCCTGTGGGTAGCAAGCAAACATTTTTTTATGAATTTATGTTTGAGAAATTGGCAAAGAGTTTTGGATATTTTCAAAATTTTATAGGTATAACCAATTAATACCTATAAAATTAGAATATTATGAGTTTTTTTTATTCCTATAACTCATTTTATACCCCCTAATCCAAATTAGGGTTTCTTGAGGCCTAAAGAACATAAAATGGCATTTTTGGAGGTTATAAGTGAAATTTAGAGATGAATTTTATTTGATGGTATGTAAAACCATGGTGATTATAATAAAATACTATTTTAAATCCTTATATATTTAAATATTTAAAATTAATAGAGTTCTAGATTTTTTTAATGCATTCAAGAAGCTCATCCAAACCACAAAAGATAGATATGTCTGAGAGGGACTAGTATGGAGAGTTGTGATTGTCCATCAGCTAATGTAATTTTATAAATAATATTTCATGGGGTTTTAAATAACATAAAAATATATCTCCTAAAGTTTATCCTCCCTTTAGGAAGAATAGAATTCACAAGTTTAATCAATGTATTGCGAATTCAATAACCTTGCCTAGTCAAACAGATGTGCTCTTTGACAAGTGGATATCAAGTAGAGGTTAATTATTTGTTTTTAATATGAACTCAAGGTTAAAGATTATAAATTAATTAAAAATATCTTTTCTCTCTCTATTACACCATTTTTATCTAAATTTATAAAATCTTAAGAAAACAAGAATAAGAAACACACATGCAAGATGCAAGTCAAGAAGCTCAAGTCAAACACCAAGTTATAAGTCAATAAGTAAAGTTAAAAGTAAAGTTAAAATACAAGATGAATGAAATGTAATTGAATAAAAATTCCAAGATTCATCTAAGTTAATTGCAGTAAAAATATAAGATTCATGAAGATAATTAAATTCAAATTCCAAGATGCATGAAGATAACTAAAGTTAAAATCCAAGATACATAAAAGATAAAAAGTAGCTAAGTGAATATCAAGATGATTTCAATGAAAGATCAAAATGAGATAACTAAAGATGATCAATCTCTTCAAGGCTGAAGACAATAAAAGCCTATAAGAACCTTTGAATTTTTTAAATTTATCTATCACTATCCTGCTAAGCCATATTCCAAGATAAGAATGTTTAAAATCCAAAGATATTCTACATTGGATTTGGAAATTTGGGAGTGGATTTAAAGGCTAAGTTGTGAGTTTTTAGTTAAAGTAATATTGAACTATGAGTTAGCATGTCAACTCATCTATTTTAGGGATACTTTGTCTCCTCTCTCTCTTTTTACTTTCTATATGTAAATTCATTTTTGAATAAAAATTATCATATTATGATTTTTTATTATATTAAATTTGCAAAATTTTTTACTAAATTACCTTTGAAGTAATAAAGAGCTATTTTTTCATCCATTTTCAAGTTGTTCATGAAGTGTGTGCTTAATATTCATTGATGTGATTAGTAAATGATTATTTTCCTATGTTTATGTATAAAATTTTCAAATTTATATATAAAATGAGAAATATTTTAGGTCATATATAGTGTATAAGTCTTATTTATACCTAATTTGGAAGTGAATTCAACCATTGTTCATTCTTTCCAAGCTAGTGTGAGTGTTTATTAGGACTTGTGTATGAAACACTAATACAAGAGTTAATGTATGAAGATGAAATGAATATGTTTAAGTTATTTAAATTCAAAAGTGTTTCAATTATAAGAATAATTCATCTTTATATTTTTTCATCACCCCAAAATTTTAGATTTCATGTGAAATTTCAGCTTGTGCATTACTCATTTTACCCTTTTCCTAGTCAAGATATCACTAAATTAGAGAGTTTAGAGAGAAGTAGGTGAGTGTAAAATATGGAACCAAACCTTAATTTGGATATTATATATAATAAAATTTCACTCATACCTTGGATATTTTCCATTGTATCAATAAGAGTGAGAACATGAACACACTCTTGCAAGGGTGCACTTCTAAGTAAACAATTTTTGGCATGTCTAGTGGGACAATAGCTTAGAAGATTGATAAATATTGGTGTTAGATTTAGAATTTTCATCAAATACACCACTAAAATAATAAACATCTAGTGACTTCAAGTTATATACAACTGGTTTAAGAAGTCTAAGTACCTAAAGAGTATTAGTTGGTATGTATTTCAATCCTCCTTTTTGTGAGAAATGCATATTTTGTACTTTCATATCCTTCATATAAAGATAAATATATTTATGTCTTGACTTTAACTATACATGGATAACCATGATATCAATATTATCATGATATTTACCCCCATCCTATTTATAATCATGTTTTCCAATCAATTTTACATTAGTCATATTATTTCCAATTAGCCTCAAAAAAGTGTGCAAGAGATAAGATTTGAATTTGAAAGACAATATATGGAGAGTGATAGGGAAGAGAAATAAATTAGTCATAAAAAATAACTTGTATATCATGCTTATATATATCAAAAATAGATATAATCAAATGTCAAATGCCACAACTACCATATAACTCGCATATCATGCTTATATACATCAAATAGATATAATGAGACTACAAGAGAAAAATGCCACAAATACCCATGATAGTAAAAATAATTGAGTAAAAAACCACATGTTAGAATCAAGAATAAATTTAACCCATTGAACCTTTATGAGAGTCTACTTACTTCAATATTATAAGTTTTAAGAATCCTAATCCTATGAAAGAGTCTATTTCTATATAGTATTCACTCACTCTTCCCCAAGATCCTAAGACCATTATATCTTGGAAACCTTCTTGGACCAAGACCCCTAATTATTTCATGCCTACTCTTGAGAGAGATCCTCCTCATATGCCAATCCAAAATCAAGAGATGGCTAAAGTTTTATAAGCCAAAATAATAGAGTTAAGAAGTTTCTTGAGCCCTCCACCCATTCCTCAAGTTGAAATTGTCCATGGAGATCAAGGCATATAAAAATGTGATAGATTGATTTTTTAGTGTAAAGATGAGTATGCAACATCTCTAACACAAGTTTATTTCCCTTCTTTAAAATAAATATTGAATTAAACTATTACTTGCAAATATAAAATCCTTATCAATGAATCTTCAATATAAAATACCATTAAATAACATCCCATAATGACATATATTCATATTCCAAAAAATGTTGCCTCTTACCCTCCCATTATATCCCTTTTTTAGGATGACCTATTGTGTGGAAGGCAAAAGAACCTGTAGGTGAATAGGATAATTTGTCAAAAGAGGATAGTTAAGAGTTATGTTGGTCAAATGAGCTTAAATTTTTCATAGAAGTAGATAATGTTGCATCCATTAAACATAAAAATAAAATTATAGATGTAAGTGAGACTCAATAAGTGTATCATGAGGATGTTCAAGTTGACATGGCAACAACTAGTGAAATTGTAGCAATGGTTTCACAAAGTAACAACCATAAATAGGAGATAAATAAAGATATAAAAGAAGATGTAGTGTTTCTTATTTAACCTAAATAATATAAAATTGAGGATAAATAGGGTTATGATGAATCTATAGACTACTATTTCAAGTTCCTTGAATAGCTTCAATATTTTTTAGCAATCGATAATCAAGATGGCATATCTAAAGATGTCACATAAAGCCAAAAACATTATTCTAATGAGCCACTAAAGGATAAATTTTAATCCATTAATATGTATTAAAATGTGGTTACATTCGAGAGTTTTATTTTTATTTAATGAGGTTGACAAGTAGGTAAAGAGCTCATTTAACCAAAATGACACTCAAACAACAATGTGTTCCTCATCTTTGTAACCACATGGAGAGGATATAAGAGGTTTTTGATCTGGTATAGGTGGATTTTAAGTGTTTCAAATATTAATTTTATATTTAAATTTCCTCTAATTATTTTAATGAACATTTCCATTTGTTAGTTTTATTAGTTTTCACTTTCCTCTAAGAGTTATCTTGCACATTGTTTAGTTGGTAGTTGTTCTATTTTTCAATTCAATAAGTGATAATGCACAAGTGTTATAGTTACTTGAGGTAATTTTTAGTTTTAAATATAGTTATATTTTTATTAATATATATACTAATGTTTTAGGATATTGTTATTGAGTTTTTAGTAGGTAAACATCCCAACAAAGTCGTTAAGAATGTTGACAAATTTTTCCACCATTAGTCAATGTTACTTATGTGCAGCTTTTAAAGAAAAATCCATTCATGGAGTGAATAATAATAATTATATAAAAAATTAAAAAAAATCCTTAATCAATATATAATAATTTCCATTAATATCTCATATGTTCAAAATTTGATAAAAGTTTCTTCTATTCCTCTAACTAGTTAGTTACAATTTAGCGAAAGCAATTTTCAAATGCTCAGTATATAAAGGAGAAGAATATTTGATTTGAATGGTATTAGTGGGAGATAGGATCCCATATTACCTAAAAATTACATTCACTAGTTTATTATATATATAATTAACATTATGAATAATCTTTAATAAGGAAAGGTGTTCTAAAACCCTTATTAAACCCCAATGGCTCAGTTTTAGGAGATGTAATTGCATTTTTGAATTATTTACTAAAAAATAAATGTCTTGTGAGATTTTTTTGGAGTAAATAACCTTATTAAACCTTAATAAATCATAAATTAAATTAAAATAATGGATAAAGGTAAAGATATATTTTTTAGGGTTTCAAGCAAGTAAAAGAGACAGTTAGAAAATGCATTTTTTAAGAGGTTTAAGTGTTTGTTTGAGTGTATCCAACAGTTATGATTATTATATGAGTTATTTAATGTCAAAATAAAAATTTAATTAGGTCTTAATTCCTCATAAAATTCAACAAAATGGCAAAATTCAGACCTATAAGCATTTCAAAATGAGAAAGTGCAAGCTTGAAAACACCAAAAACCTCATATTTTGAGTTTTATTAAATAAAATATATTAAATTTAACATGTATTTATTTTTTTTATTAAATTTAAGGCTTAAATGTGTTTTCATGTTATTAATATACCTGATGAGAGATAAAATGGCAAAACATAGGTCTGTTAATGAGGGAAATCAACGTTTTTCATTGTTTTGCTCATAAATAGAGTTAGAAATGAGTGTTTCAGATCCTTCCAATGGAAAAAAATGATTTTATAGTGTGTATAAATAATTTAAAGTTTATAATAAATTATAATTAAATAAAAAAATTCAAAATAGGCTCATACCAAAGAAAAACATCTCTAGATCACCCTGCAAGCAGTAAGTAGGGACTTTTTTTTTGAATTTTTGTTTCAGAGTTTGGTGAAGAGTTTTGGATATTTTAAAAAAAATATAGGTAAAAAAATTAAACCTATAAAATGAGCATATTATTAGTCTATATTTATACTTATAACTCATTTTAAACCCCCTAATCCAAATTAGGGTTTCTTGAGGCCTAAAGAGCACAAAATGGCATTTTTTGATGTTGGAAGTGGAATTTGGAAATGAAAATTTGTTAGAGTGTCTATTACAAAATTTTTATTATGTTAAAACATAATATACACCAATTATATATTAAAATAATTCAAATTAATCAATTTATATGTTTTTATGGTGCATTCAAGAAGCTTGCCAAAACCACAGAAGATAGATATGTCCCAAAGGGACCATTATAGAGAGATGTGATTGTCTGTAAGTTAATGAAATTTAATAAAAAATATTTCATGGAGTTTTAAGAAAAATAAAAATATAATATTTCCTATTTTTACATGACCCTTTAGGAATAATATAATTCACAAGTTTTATCAATTCATTGTGCATTTAACAACCTTGCCTAGTCCAATACATGTGCTCTTTGATAAGTGGATATCAAGTAGAGGTTAAGTGTTGGTTTTAAAGATGAAATAAATATTAATAATAATTATCCATGAATGAAAAATATTTTATTTCTCTCTACTATTCCCCATTTGAGCTAAATTTATAAAAAGTCAAGCAAACAAGAAGAAAAACCCTGCATGCAAGATGCAAGTCAAGAATCTGAAGTCAAACTATAAGTTACAAGTAATGAATTAAATTAAAAATACAAGATTCATGCAAGGTAACTAAATTAAAACTCTAATATTAATGTAATTTAATTGAATTCAAGCTCCAATATGCATGTAGGATAACTAAAATCAAACTCCAAGATGCTTGAAGATAAATAAATTAAAACTTCAAGAAGCATCCAACATCAAAAGGATTTAAGTGAATATCAAGGAGTTAAATTCAAGATCTAAATGAGATAACTAAATCTGATCAATATATTAAATAATTAATAAAATAAAAGCATCAAATAATATTTAACTTTTTCAAACTTATCTCTCTCCTACTATGCCTTACTCTAAGAGAAGAATGTTTAAACTCAAAAGATATGCTATGTTGGATTTGGAAAGATGGGAGGGGATTTCAAGGTTGAGTTAGTTTTTAGTTAAATGAAGAGTGAAATATAAGTTATAATGTTGAATCATATAGTTTAGGGCTGATTTGTATCCTATTTTACTTCATGTTTTCTATATGTATATTAATTTTTGAATAAAGATTATCAGTTTATGATTTTGGTTTATAGAAACTTTGCTAGAATTTGTACTACATCACTTTTGAAGTAATAAAGAGATTATTTTCCCTCCATTTTCAAGTTTGTCATTAAGTGTGTGTTTAATATTCATTGATATAATTTAGTGAATGATTATTTTCCTATATCTATGTCTGAACTTTTCACTTTTATGTAGAAAATGAGAATTCTTGTTGGTCATATAAAGTGTCTAAGTTTGATTTCAACCTAGTCTAAAAGTGAATTCAACCATTGTTAATTCCTTCCAAGCTATTGTGAGTGTTTTTTAAGACCTATGTATTAAATACTAATGTAATAGTTATTATATTAATATTAAGTTAATGTGTGCATGTTATTTATCTTCTAAACTATGTTAATTATAGGCATACTAGACTTTGATATTGGTTCATCACCACTAATTGTTAGTTTTAATGTGTAATTTCAATTTGTGAATTGATCCATTTACCCTTTTCTTAATAAATAAATCACTAAATTAGAGATTTTATAGATAATTAGGTGAGTGTATCAAAGGGAACCAACCTTTCATCTATATATTCTCTCCAATATAAGGTCACTCACACGTTGTAGATTTTTTGTTATATCAACAACAGTGAGAAAAGAACACATTATTACAAGGGTGCAATTATTAGTGATAGCATATACATGTAGGGAGGAAAAATCTAATTGATAAGTCTCATGGGAGACTCACTATCAATTTGGCATGTGTCAAAAAGAGTAATTATACTCCATCATGAAGTTTGAATGTGAGTATTATTCATTGTCTATATTTTGGTAATCATAATAACCTATATAGTTCCACTCATAATTATCATCTTGATTTTGAATCAATGGAATTCTAGTGTTAACTTTTAGTGCATCTGAATAAGCATAGGGAATTGCCTCATACTATGGAATTGAATTTTTTGAATTATGCTTTGCAATATTTTGTATGATTGTGCCCTTTGAAACTATGCTTATTTTAGGTATATGGTGATTTTGAGGTTCTTTTATTAGAAAGTCTCTTTTAATATGTGTGTTTTATTAGCATGATTTTAACTTTGTAACATAGGTTATTACTCTTTTTGTAACATTTCCTATGTATCTTAATATTTTGACTTGATAAACATTATTTGTGAATGATTTTCCTTATGATGTTTTAAAAGTCCCAAACCTTGTTGACCAACATTATCAACTGCTAGAATAGGAGTAATGATGCCTTAGGCATGCTTTCCCAACCCTTGAACTTGATCATCAAACTATTATATATACTTTTGACCAATACCATACCTTTTTAAAAATGGGACCTCATTATGGAAAGGTAAATTTATATATTTTACTTGATTTACCTACGTTTGTTGGACTATATCTTTCTCTAATTTTCCTTTTTGAACCATTTATTATTCTAAGTTATGCTTTGGTAACCACTTTTATACTATTTTTTAATTTGACCATTTTTTAATATGTTCCTGTATCACTATGGATTTCTTAATTGATTTATCTTGTATAGTTTCCTCATTATCAATGTCACATGTGTTGTATATAATTTTTTAATGCCAAACATGAATTTATGTGATGACCATATATTCTATGGTATGCACAATAATATATGGATGTCCGTATTGAATGTAGAGGAGGTAGGTTGATCAAGTTAGCTTTAATCATTTGTCTTAAAATATAACTTGAACTTGTATTATATATTTGATTAATTTTTGAATCATTATTTATAGATGTACTTTTTTATGATGTTTGTTTTTTCATGTATAATATTGCTAGCCACAAATTGACTAGGTGAAGATTCATATACATGATAACACTAGTGTGCCATGGAGTCTTTTATTTTGTAATCTAATTTTCCAATACTATAATATTTTAATGTAATAGATGATTTTGATTTTTTAATTATAAAATTATCTTACTCATATTAATAATTTGATCACATAGAGTCTCACAAGTGAAAACCTTAGTTGCTTATAATTAAACATGTAGGCACACACCCTGTAGAGAATATATGGATAGGGAAGGGTTTAAAGGATGGATAATTGACTATATACATTTAAAAAATAGAATATTTTTCCCTAACTCTTGGAGGAGTGATAACATGGACCTAGTTAGAGGGAAAGTAGCTATCACCTTCTTAGAGATGAGGAGGAAGAAAAGAATCTTCTTTATCCATGAAATTTAGAAATGTAACCTAGAAGAGGGATGCTAGAGTAGAATATATCAGTTATGAAAACCTAACACAACTAAGGGAAATAGGAAAAACAAGGTTATAAACCCTAATATCATATAAGGATAGGGTTTGGATAATATTCAAAGTAAGTGAGGTTCACCAAATGATTTAACTTCTTAGGGTTATGGATTTTAAGCCCTAGGTTGTTAAAGGGGATGAGTATAGTAAATTATTGTATAAAATATGCAATAGATGTATCTACTAATTTATAATAGAATTGACATAGTTTGATATTTATAAAAATAGTAATAAATGATATAAACAAGTATTTAACTAGAAATAGACTGAGATAGAAGATATGGAGGCTATAAACTGGGACAAGAGTTGATTTAAGTGTTGCACACATGATCAAAGTGATATAAACATTACTGTATGGCATCTCCATATCTATAAAGTAGTACTAATGGAATTATTTCCATCCTTTTGGCACTAGTGTCCTTTATGCAGAATTACTATAAGATTTTAGGTGCACTTGTGTCATAATATGCCAAGCCTATTCCTATGTGCATAGGTTCTTATCCCTATCAGTGACCTATTTTGATTGATTTTGAATATAAAACCTATAAATCCATGTTTTTAGGGAATAAAATTGGTACAAGTACTAAAGTGTGATGTTAGTGGGGTAGGTTATACATCCTCAACACCCATTATGATAAAAGTTTCCTACATACCAATACTTTGAGGAGGGATCAAGCCCGATGTATTCCTCCCCATCTAAGTGCTAGTGAAATTGAAAGTGAAGCTAGTATGAGTGTTGTTTTGAATGTTTAGAGTGATGTTTTAGATTTGAAATCTATGTATTATGAGCTTGGGATGGTTGTAGATCATTGTATGTAGAAGTATGGTAGAATAGGGATTAATAACCTTTATTATGCACAACTTGTTTTGAGTTAATTTGTGTTATTGTATATGATTTACATCTACTAAGTAAAGGGCTAAAAGTCATGTAAATATACTATTCTAGTACTTATATGGGTCTTAAAATTGATCTAGGCCTACCCTAAGTGGTTATTGATTTTAAAAGATATATGTTGGTGAAAAAAGATAGTAAAAGGACATTATCACCCAAACTAAGACAATAGAAACATTGGTGATAGTATTCAAGTTATGGCCCTAATGTCCAAGTGGTAGAACCTGAGGCATTAGGGGCCAAGATATGAAAATGATGGTCTGACACTACTTTATGTATGTTTAGGGATGTGTATGTCTTGCATGAAAGATGTATACGTGTTTAAATATGCACTAAGATAGGTCTAGGTCTAAGCTATGAATAGGTGGTTTCAAGTAACACTCTTAGCACACAAGTGACATTTTATATGAATACAAATAAATTATATTGAAAAAGGCCTAAAAATAACTTATAGGTTTAATATGGATGAATATGGTTGAAATAAGGATGCTTGTAAAATATTTTATATGTTATGAAGATAATAGAGGACTTTTTTACATAATATGAGTTATAAAAATGGTGAATGGACCAATTAAGGTAAGGATGTCAATATTAAATGTTTTCAATCACTTAATGATTAATTTTATGTGTCTACATAAACCTTAGTCAAAACATAAAAAAACATGGATATTAAAAAAATATATAAATTACTTTTACAAAGGAAAAAACCCCAAGTAAAGTATAAATACAATAAATTAGACATGGATATCCCTATATTTAATATTTCAAAATATAAGAAGCATTCTACAAAATCAAAGTTATAAAACATGAAATTCGCATTATCAAGTGTTCCTACTAATTTGTCTCTTTATTAATATAATCATAAATACATTGACTCAAAATTATATTAAATTGACATTCATGTCATGGAGTTTAAACATCTAGACATGATGTATCCAAACTACAAATAAAAGTGATGGATTACATGGATTAATACAAAATTATTGAGTAGATGTGGTTAAATGACTGGAGTTTATTTCCATTTATAGGGATCATAGAGAACATAATCAAATAATTACTTAGTAGAGAACATAAAAACATGATGTACTTAGATATAACCTATCACATTAACCCTAAGATAATCTATAGAGTGACAAGATTGCTATCAAGGACACAAAACCAATAATTATGAAAACATTAAATATGTGAGTACTAATTTAGTATTATAATTCATGGTAACATACCGAAACTAATTGTATTTATCCATCTATGTAATTAGGAGACACAAATTTAAATGTATAATAAATTCCATCACATGGGAAGTTTACTACACAAATTGTAAATATTTTACAATAGATAGAAGTATGAAAATTACATGGGACATGGTAAACACTATCATGTAGTATGAACTTTACACCACCCCTTATGAAAAAGATTTGGAGAATATGAAAAAACTCAAATTAGGTACTCATGATTTTTTATATGGTTTTAATTTGATATTACTAATCATTTATTTCAAAAAAAAAACATACTAGGTCATTAAGGACCATACAATGGGACCGCATTACAACTATAAGATAACAAATAGATAATACTTGAGAGGAGAGCAAACTAGGAGATGGAGAAATATCATGCATTTTAATTTGGGAAATAATGATTAGAGGAATGATAGATATGAGGTCAAGAATATTTATATGGATAGTATAAAAATATTACAATGAAGTTAGGTTTATCATAGATGTAGATATTTACAGTTATGAATTATTCAAGTTGAAATAGTAATCATAGGCATAAAATAAACACCTACAAACCCTAAGTTACCATAATTCATGAGTGGCATAGTTAAATAAGTCACTCGCTGACAAACCCCTACAGTAATTTCACCCACAACTAAGTAAATACAAATCATGGTTGAAATACAACACAAAAAGTTAGGGATGCCAATACACTCCCAAAAACTCAAAACACCTTATAGATCAACATAATTTCAAAAATAGAGCCGATGGAAATAACTAGAGCCAAAAAACATGAGGAATGGATATATGGGAGACTAACAAGGTTTAGTTAAAGATTCTATTATAGTGAATATTCATGCATAAGAATAGATGGTATAAAAAGGGAATCAATCCTATTTATTGAGGATAACAAAAATATTTGAAGAGGGGGAAAGTATTTATAGGGTCATAAGGAGGAAAATATGAATACAAGACCAATCATACATATATAAAAATTTATCTAAGGAAGATATTGTAAAAACCCTACTATATATGTGTAGGTATAAAAGAGGAAAACACCCTTCACTAAAAGAAAAAAGTAAAGGGAATAAGAATAAAAAATAATTTATGACAAAATTAAATACAAAAGAGGTAAAGGAAACATTGATTTCATACTAGGAGTCCTTAAAGGGGGAAAAATATAAAAGAAAATAAGAAATTTAAGAACAAAATAATGGGGAAGAATCGCATGATATCACAAAACTAATTCTTCAATACACAAATAAATGACAAGTGTTAAGGGCAAGGAAGAGATATGAAGGATAAAATAATGAGTTAAATAAAAGGACAATACAAGTGTTGATATAATATGTGGAAATAACTCCATTTACACTAGATAATGTAATAAAAGTACTTCCACCTACACTTTAAAAATATATGATTGATACCCATATAAATATAAGAGTGAAAAAGTCATCAACACAAGAGTATCAAAAATTAGTGTTAATAGAAGTAATAATAGAGATAACAATATTCCTTGAAGAAAGAAAAGACTCTGCTAATTTCAATATATAGATTAGAAAAAATTGAATTAAGTAAAGACTTTGGAAAAAAAGGACAACAATTATTACAATATATGGAAGAAGCCACCACAAAAATAATAAAAGAATTAGGAAAGTAAATGGAATATGAAAATAACATAATATAGGAAATAGGGGAGATTAAAATAAAGCAAGCCTAAAAAAGTATGGAAATTAGATCAAAAAAGGTGGAAAAAGAAAGAGCATAAAAAGAAGAGTCAAAGGAAGAAAGAAATAATAACTAAAGAGAAGAAATATGAATAACAAAATAAAAAGAGGGAGAAGGAAGAAGAAAAAAAAAATTAAAAAAATTAAAAAATGGATAAAAATGATAAGGAAAAATAATGAAAAGAGAAAGAAAAAAAGAAATGAGGAAAATAAAAAGGAGGAAAGAGAAATATAAGAAAAGGAAATAAAGGAAAATTTAAATGAAAATATCCTGGATATATAAAAATCTAAGATAAATATCATGGTGGTTATATAGGAAATATAAACTAAAATCTTTTTGGAAATAAAAAATGGGACATAAGGCCTCATATTAAAGGTGTTATATAAGAAGGTAGCCATCATACAAATGAAACCTAGAGATCATATAAATTGGATCAAGGCAGAGTTTGAAAAACATAAACACTTCATGTTGGGCCCCATTTCATGCTAAGTAATGAATTCACACCAACTCTACAAACACATAAGTATTAGATAACTATTTTTATGGTTGTTTTTGTCTTCTAGTAATACCATCTAGTTGGTGGCTAAAACCTCTAAGTAACATCACAAACTAAGTGCATGAGACAATAACTGGCTATTTAAGACAAGTGGCTCCTTTTTGAATCATGTAACATTGGGAAGTGGGTGCATGGGATAGAGACTACACATTAAAAGTGAAGTTTAGTGGAGGTGGTGGGATTTATACCTCTAGCACTATCTCAGTATTTAGTGTGCCCCACTCCCCATGAACCTAGGATGCTATGAAGACTATAAAAGGAAACTGAATCTAGCTAAGAAAAAGAGGTAAATGGGAGTAGAAAAGCTCTAGAAAATTACTACTAAAAGTTTTTATTAGGCTTAGAACTTATCTTGGGATGCATATTGATGCTCCCCTATGTAACACCAAGCTTTTCTATGAGCTTTGGCCATAGTAGTTTATGTTGAGCATTTGCTTAGTTACATTGAACATGCATGTATTTTTTAACTAAGTTAATGAATATTTCTTACGTAACTAGTGAATGAACTAAATTATAAAGCTTTTGAATGTTTCTTGAGTGTTTTTAATGTTATATAAATATAATATAATGAGTTCTCACAAGTATATAAGCTAGCCTATTAATGGAATATCTATAGATGATAATGAGCCTTGTACCCTCAACATGAAATATGTTAAGTATGGTTGAAGTCCTACACTCTAAACCAATACATGTATTTGATCACAAGACTATGACCAAATCCCTCAACTATATCACTCTTTTCCCCTCAAGTGCCTAAATGGATCTGAACCCATGAAACCCAAGGCTTGCATCTATGAGCACATGACTATCATTATGCCAACTAGACCCATGAAGAGTAGAGTTGCACCATGGCAAAACTAACCCAATAGACCCTGGTCCCTTCTCTATTGTACTTCAAGTGAGAACATAAGGCTTACACCTTATATATAGTGATGCCAGTGCAATCAACTTCTAAAATTTGAGCACCATAGGAAGTTAAGGCCTACACCCTTTATAGTACTAGACTAGATTTGATCTGGATGACCAAGTAGGAACGTGACTAAGCCCATGACCAAGACAACCCATTTTACTACAACATTTTGGTTTTATTTCGAGGATGGTTTAATTTTGTTATTTTCATGGTGTTCTAAGACAATGCTCTGAATCTCCCTTGAGAACATCAATTATTGGTTGGAAAGAGTGGAAGGTAGCTTTATACTAAGGCATCTAACTTTTAGAGAGAATAACCCATGGAAGTGGGTCTAGAACCACTTGTATGATGCCCTATATGAGGCATTCTTTTGTGATCTACTAGAGAAAGTATACCATTGGTTGGCTGCTTATGCAACCTAAAAAACTAGAGATATAGACAACACCTTGAATGGATGAAAGAGTGCATATATAAGATTGATAACTTAGACACCACCTAGACTAGAGTTGAAAATAAATAGTGGTAATGGGTATTGAACAATTATAAGCTTGAGTTCATGGTATCAATGTACTCCTACCTTGAAGAAGTAAAGTATCAATTCTTGCATGATCCCAATGGTGCATTTGTGAAATAATTCAACATCAAAAATCAAGAAGCCAATGGTGGATTTGGATTTAAAATAGTAAATACAGAAGGCTAAATTCCTCTTAGGTATGAGTAGTGAAATATGGAAGAAGGGGATGTGTAGGTGAGACACAATGAAAGGAGATGAATAGATTGACAATTGAGAGCTTAGACAATATGATTATAACAAGAGGAGGCATAGATGTATAGAAGATATAGATCTTGGAAGTACTGAGAGGACCCACAGTGAGTAGGAAGGGCATGGGGAATTATCTCTTGAAAGGCAGCCATGCCTAGAGGAAGGATCCCCTGAAGCCTTGGAACAAGTTCCATGGTTGGTGGGTGAATGCTCGAGGACACTTCAAAACTAGATAATTGGAGATTCACTAGATGCACCTACCCATTTTAAACCTATAGCATGAGCTCATGCACTGGAGTCCCTAAAGGAGAATAAAAGATTAATAATTAACCTCATTATTGACATGGATTTTTATTAATTAGTAAATTTAAACTAGAACATCATGATCAAACAAGTTGTTCCTTATGAAGAGCTAAGTGAGGAAACCTTAAGACCTTAAGGAACCATCCCAAATAGATATAATGTGAGTGTAATCACCATAGTGTAGCTAATTTTAACTATGTATCTTGTGTAATGACCCATTTTAAGTGTCTTTATGCCAATAGTGGGTAGTACCACACTATTATCTTCGGTGGTGCTAGTAATGACCATAGGAGTAACAATTGGTCTAATGGCTAGAGGCCTAAGAGGACAAGCACCTTAAACACCAGTTTCTCCCTAGCCTTATATATATTATGAAATATACATGCACCTATAAGAGCATTTATGCATAAAGAATTTCATAGAACACATACTCAAGTATGAGTTAAATGGTGTGCTTAAGGAATACCTAGTCCAAGTACAAGGCAACCCAGTTCATGAAAACCTTGTTTGATCATTCCCATACTTGGTATAGGAATTTTGATCCTAACTAAGATATGGTTGATTATGATACATTGAAGGGAGCCTTCTTGAAGGAGTTTAATATACCTGAGTTTGAATAATAGAAAATTACCACACTCAAGGAGATAAACTAGGGATTATCAAAAATCATGCTCTTATATGATGATAGGTTAAATATTGTCCTCTCCAAGTTCCCTTATGACATTCACCCATCCCGTCATGTGTAATTTTTCATTGGAGGACTACTAATTATACTCAAAAGGGTCCTTTATATGAAAACATTCATAGACCCTCAAGAAGTGCTTGAATCGATACTCAGAGTTGAGGTAATTAGGAGCACCAATATATGTATCAACCCATTAATGGGGTTATATATTACATTCATGGCCTCAAAACTACAAAATTTGACTATTATTTTTTAATAATACATTCAAAGTGGGTTATGGTGTACTGACTATGAGACAAAGGGTCATAATAAACAACTACGCTCAATAAAATGTACATGCACTGCTTCTTAGCTATGAAGTCTATCACGAGGCATATGATGTTTGAAACTACCCCTTATTTCAATGAATTATTTATTTTAAAACAACCATCTAATATAAATTTTGTGATGCCTACACCCACAACATAGATAACTATCGAGTGATTGATGAAATGCATGATAATATAGAGAGGTGCATGATAGGAAAATATAATAGCTAGAGGGAAGGTGAAACAAGGAAACAAGGGATATGGTTAAAAAAATGCTACCTATGGGAGGTAAAGAGGCACTAAAGGGTGAGCTATAGGATGTGGTGGAGGAATATTCCCACCATGGTCATGCTACAAGTATGGGTTGACTAAAAACTATCAGTGTGACTTCTCAATGCATATAATGTGTAGCTATTGTTGAGGACCACATGTAGTTGAGGAGTGCCCTAAATTGTACAAAAATTTAACCCAAGGAAAAATTGGCACCAAAAAAGGTGCAAAAATGATTAAGCATGAGCCTAAGGATATAAAGTGGTGTCCAAAATCATAGACAACATGCACATAGCCAATCATGGTGCAGGTAACCACATGGAGTGGGTTCACCACTTAGCCACCAATTGTGTCAACATAAGAGCTAAGCCTAGAATATGGTGAACCAAGTCACACCAAGTGCATAACTTAACTTAAGCCAAAATTTTCATCTTACCTTGACCTAGTGCATCAAAAGGATGTCCATACAATAAGCCATGAGTGTAACACAAAATTTATAGGGAGAAATCCAACTTGATAGAGATATCAAAGCATAGGATACCACCTCATGTAGAAAGCAAAATATTTAGGAGGTTGAGGTATAAGATATGAGAAAAATTCTATTCCTCCTACAAATGGATGGGATGCTTCCCCTACTAAAAAATTTTCTCTGAGAGAATATAGGGAAGAATCCAAATGAAGTTGTTGAGACCCATGTAATCGAGGTTGTTTCACCACATATGAAGTAGGCATGTGAATTAAGGCATATTAAAAATGTAGAGTATGAACAATAATTACTAATTAATTCCACCATTTATATCCGATCTATTTGTGAAATGCTAATTGACACCAGTGTAGAGATTAATATCTTGAAGCAAGAATGCATGAGAGAATATGGGTATTCCAGCCCTAAGACCTTCTCCCCATGTACTCTTCAAGGATAACAAGACCCATGTGTGGTTGATCATAATTATGTATGGTACCATTATAGATATTATGGGTACTGAATTCCACACTAAATTCAAGGTCATTGAGTTGGTTGAGTATAATAACTACCCAATACTTCTAAGGAGGCCTTTGTACTATACCAATAATGCAAATATGTGATTAAAGAAGTGATACATGAATTTAAATAATGGAAATGAGATGGTACTAATCTCATTTTCAATTGAATAAGGACCCCCTATGTGGAGATCATTTATTTGGAGGATGAGATCAACCATATTTATTACATCATAGTGTAAGGCATCAAGAATATCCATCCTTCTAATCCTAGAGTGATTTATTTTAAAGATGGGTATTTAGCCTTAGATACCACTGATGTAATTTTTAATTGATGGATTGAAGATGCATAATAGGCCACATGTCATATATGTTGTCTGGTGTGTGCAAAGGTATGAATGCCCATAAGGACTGGCTAGATCTAGATTGATTGCACTTTAAAATGATGGGTCCTATATTAGGAGAAGAAGAAAAAAGGGTAATTCACCTATGTAAAGGAAATATTTTATGACTCCTAATATTATAAGGAATAAACCTAGTGGAATGGTATGTCAATGACCTTTAAGCGTCTATCCCCAAAGAGATAGATATAATGGGTGTACTTGTGTACACTTTAAGAAGCACTATTGTGCATTAGTGGGCATTTAAAACATCTAATTTACCAATTTGGATAGAATTAAAGGTGGCCATGTGTACTATATTAAATAGGATTAATACAAACTTGGATATCTCAACATTCTCTAGTGATTCTATCCTTGTGGTACATGTGCACCTATGAGAAGAGACATGGACTAAATGTGGCACGACTACCCCAAAAAACCTATGGGTCCATACCTTTTATATAAATCTAAAGGTATGGTAATGGGAATGGTATATGGTCAATGAGGTTCATCAATAGATATCTAATTGGGATTTCATTAAGGAGAGATTTGTGCATACCTTCTCCTTTTCTTTGCAAAACCTAGAACTAGTTGAGCCGTTGCAAGAAATTTGAAGGGTAGTGTTTGAAAACACTACAATCCTTGAGTAGCATTTGAAGGACATGTTCAAATAAAAATGGTTGGTGATATTAACCTTATTTTAGGAATAAACACTCAATAACAACTCTAGTGGGTGAGATGATGAAACTTGGAAGGAGTGTTACTAGAAGAAAGCTCATCTACCAAATAAATGATATCACCCCAACTGAAGAAGAACCCACTCATATTTGCATTAAAATAAAATAAAGAACCCAAAAAGTTTAATAATATCACAAAGAGAGGAATGATCTATACTTCACACCACTCAATACCATCAATGTGGATATCAGTATAAAAGGGGAGCCAAAAATGGAAACTTTAAGCACCTATTGGTTTGACACAGAGCTGGCATGAATCATAGACCTCTTAAAGGAGTTTAAGTATTTTTTCCCTAAGATTTATTAAGATATGAATTTCATCCACCCAAGCCTCATAAAAATGACCATAAAGCTAATAGATGGTGTAAGACGAGTCAAAAATCACCCCTATCAAATGAATCCCAACCTCTGTGCCGAGGTTAAATTAGAGATCAATGTAATATTGAGGGAAAGGGTCATTTACCCTATGTAGGAGTCCTAATGGGTGGTCCCAATGGTAATAAGTATAAATAATGATAGTTATATTTACATTTTCATTTATTTTAGAATGTTAAATGTTGCCTAAATCAGTGACCCCTTCTTAACTCTGTTCACTGGCAAAGTCTTGGAAGACATTCTAGGATACAAGATTTACACCTTCACTGATGGGTAATATAACTACTACCAAGTTTATATTTAGGAAGAGTATAATATGAAAATAAATTTTATGACTAAATTGGGTTGTTTTGCTTATAAATTTATGCCATTTAGACTCAAGAATGTGCCAGTCATGTTCTCAAGAGTGGTGATCACCACATTCAAAGATTTCATCCACAAGTTCCTCCAAGTATATCTAGATGATTGGATGCTATATGGCCTTATGAAGGACCATTGTGATAACCTAAACCTAATTGTTTATCAATGTAGTCAAATATAAATATTAATAAATTTGAAGAAATGCATCTTTCCAACACTATTTTGAACCCTTCTCGAGCAAATCATCTATAAGGATGGTTTGCTTATTGATCTAGTGAATATTTCCATCATCATTTAGTTGTAAACTCCTTCCACACAAAAATATGTTTTTTCCTTTTTTTGAAACTATGGATATTACTAAAAACTCATAAGGAGTTGTGTAAAGATTTTAGCACCATTAGAAGAGATATTGTACAAAGATAGACCATTTTATTAGGGAAAAGCGCAAGAAGATTCCTTCAAGACCCTAATGTTGAGGCTAGCTAGCATGCCTATCTTACAATTTCATAAATAGATAACATCTTTTCATGTCCACATTTATGATTCTATCTCTATGTTTGGTGTAATATTAGTGTATCATGGCAAGGGTAAAATGGATCATCCCATCTCCTTTGCTAGCAGAAAGTTCACCTCAATAGAGTAAGAGGCACTCACCATGGTCTATGCCTTGCAAAAATTTAGGAAATACGTATTATAAACCCATTTCATATTATTCACTAATCATGAGGTGCTTAATTACCTCATTAATAAGCCTATTTACATGGGTGCATATGTATATGGATAGTTTTATTGTAGGAGTTATAGTTAATTGTTGTGGTTAAGATTGGAAAGCAAAATTTGGGGCCAAACCATTTGTCTCATATCAATTTTGGTGATGTAGTATAATATATTAAGGATGACATTATGGATTCAAAATTATACCAATTCCAGTGCATTCCTAAGGATTTGGTATAAATCACTACCTTTTTAACATCTAGAGTTGTGCCCTAGGCTATGATGAATAAAGAGAAGAAATATCTAGTATTTTGAACCACCCCCTTTAGTGCATCAACACAAAAATATACAAGTTAATTAGAGATCAAGTGTTGCATTGATGTGTCTTACATAATAAAACATAATCCATCTTATAGGAGGCACATGAGGGCATAAAAGCAGGCCATTGCATTGGAGACACAATAGTAAAAAAATGTTGTAGTTAGGCTTATGGTGGCCAATCTTATTACAAGATGCAAAGAACTATGCCAAGGCATGTGATATATGATATCACATAGAGAATCCCAAACATTATGATGAGATTTCACTCATCCCCATTCTTTCCCAAGTTCCATTAAATAAATGGGCCATTGATTTTGTAGGGCTGATAACTCTTATAACATAATGCATAAGTGCAAGGTATATCCTGGTATCCACAGATTAATTCACCAAGTAAGTTGAGGTTTCACCAATTAAACACTTAAAAACTACCATATTAACATGATTCATATAAAAAAACATCATAAACCATTATAGGTGCTTGATCAATCTGACTAGTGATAGGGGCACTCACTTTATCAATGAAATAGTGCATATCTTACTAGCTGAATATATGGTGGCATACCACAAAATGGCCCCATCTCATCCATAATAAAAGGGCATAGCTAAGGAATTCAATAAGATCTTATGGATGTGCCTCATGAATATATGTAATTTTTTCTTCAAGTATTAGGATGATAGAGTATCGATAGTGCTATGAGCATATCATATGACCTATAATTACTTGAACAAAGCTACACCATTCCAACTAGTGTTTGGCATTGAGATGATCTTATCAATGTAATTTTTGGTACCATAATTGTGAATCATTTACATTAGTTGTTTAAATGACCAATATTAATTTAACATAAGGTTGGATGACTTTGATTACTTAGATGAGACATGCATCCAAGCTAAGTAGAGCCAACAAATATAGAAGGCATGCCAAAATATCTAACACAAAAAGCATATAAATAAAAAGGTGATAGCATAAGGATCATTTTTATTTCTCTATGAATCTAATTATTTTAAGCACCTAGGAAAACTATAAATAATATGTATGGGTCCTTATATCATCCAACACATATTAGAAACCATCACTTTCAAGTTACACACATTGTCAGGGAAAATACTACCTAGGCATTTTAGAATAAGGTGTCACTTGTGCCATAAGACCATTAAATTCTTGGTCACTAATACTTTTGAGTTTAAATGACCAAAAAAAAATTTGCTGCAAGCCACATCATTCCTTTTTTATTTTATTTTTTTCTTTGTACATTAGAGTAAAGAGTAAATAAGCAACACTTAAAGTCCACTAGGAAAATATGATGACACTTCATGCATTCCAATTGGGTGAGTCAAGCACTTGCACTTCATAAAATGGTTTATATTAGACACCTATGTAGTGGGCACATGAAAATCAGTAAACAAGAAGATATATACACAAGATTCATGTGTGCCAGATAAATATTGAAGGACATTTGAAGGTCCAAGGAAGAACTAGTCTAGAATTTCTAAGTGCAAAGAGGTTGCCAGACTAAAGAGATAGGAACCAAATGAAGACACATAATAGGATTGTGTGTAAGAGAGAGTGAAGACACAAAATAGGGTTGTTCACATGAATAAAATTGAGGATGAATGATATAATAATTCATAATGAAAATAAAATAAAGAATCAAGTGTTGAAGGGCCAGTGTAAGGGATTTGTATGGGGTAGGATAGTCCAAGGCAAGATGAAGTGTAATAAAATAACCAAGATAAGTGTGATTGAAATATAAGTGCATCAAAAAGAGGTGTAACTAAGGATGTTTAATCATGTGCATGTGAGGTGTTGTGCCCAAGTTATCATATTTAAGGCAAAGGTCATGCCAAGAAACCAAAGCGTAGAAGGGGAATCATCATCTATAGTTGGCATCCACGTAGAATTGGGTGGGAAGTGACCATTTAAACCATAAGTCACCTCACCAAAATACCATTAAGAGTATTAAATTTGATAATGGTGAAGTCACAAGGATCCATAATAAATGCATTGGTGGTGGATTATTTTTGTAGATTTTGTAGATTCTCATAGAGTTCAAGAAATCTAGATGTTGCCATACCATTAACACACCTACATTAAAGATAGTAGATGTAAATAGGTTATAAAACATCATATAGATAATTGGGTTTTATTATAATTTTTTTGTAAACTTGAGACATCAAGAGACACGAAGTGAACCAACAAACTAGAGAGCTAAACTAACAGAAAACCTACTAGAGCAATATTCCAAGAACCCTTAAGCACCTAGAGTGAATAATTATGAAACTCAAGGAATTGTGCTCATGGTGAGATTGATTTAAAAGGGGGTGGAATTAAATTTTAGTAGAAATAGGTAGTGGAAAAATTGGTTTGCTACCAAGGATGCCATTAATAGACTATGAATATTTAAGTTGAAGGTACAATCATAATTCTCATGACTATGAAGTACTAGTAAAAATTTGAGGTTTCATCAAAATTAGCCTTTCATTCTCAAACAACATTAGGTTTAGGATGGGTAAGAAGAATAAGGGAATGGGTTTGTATAAATAGAGTCCAATGTGGATGTATGTGATATTAAAATCAGCCCTTGTAATAATAACAATTTTACAACTAGAGGGAGTTAGTGTTATATAACTCAACCCTGAGGTGCTGACCAAGATGTACTATCAAGTCATGAAATTTATTCCTAAGGTCTTGGTGGGTAACATTGGCATTAATTTATGCACACTTGTTAGTTAAAGGAGTAAAACCATCACACTTCCAACCATGCATGAGACCTAGCATCAGATTGGATGGTAGATACATAGAAAAATACAAAATAGGGTGTGGTACTTTTTGACATTACCATTCAAGATAAGTTGACAAATTCTAGTACAAATCAGTTATATGATTTGCCATGATTTAGGAAGACTAATGATTTAGTGCAATTATTTTTGTCTCAAATCTATGATGACTACATAAATTCACAAGGAGGAGTATAAATATATCAACATGCCTCATCAAAGAGATAAAAGGGTTACCAGATGTCAAGAAAGACATCCATGAGATGATGGGTGATGAGAAAGATGTGGAATACATGGAAAAGATATTGAGTTACTCTAACGGTGGATTCAAATTCTCTATCAAGGATTGTAAGGACCCAGTCATGAGGGTGGCTTCATGCCTTGTGACTTCAAAACTTTTCCCCAGTGATCATTAGACTGACATAGAAAAAATATACCTCTATGTCACATACCGTATGGCTCAAGGCATCAATTTCAAGATTGCCAAGTTTATCATTGAGGAGATTGTAAAAAATGTGTTATAATGCCACATAACAAAGGGGACATTTAGGTGTGGTTGTATTCTCATCTTTATATTCATGGATGAGATTGGCATACTAGATTAGGATGATGATAATCTCTCAATTTTTATAGATCACAATAACTCCTCAGTGTAAAAATACATAGATTTCACTTGCCCTAATTCCTAAAACTCAAACTATAAGGTGTATATGATGAGATTATGTGAGAAATATATAGAGTAATTCAATATCAAGTATTTTATCCCTAAGGATCTCCCCAATAGCATGTATGGGACATCGACCTTCACCATTATATAACATTTTTATGTAGTGTGCTTGTTACTATTCGATGACAACATGTCAAGATAGATAAAGCTCCCATATACTTTCTTAAAAAAATATTTTAAGGATGCATTCAAAATAATTCCTAATGTGTAACAATTAGACATTCTATTGAGGGAACTAGATATGGATAGAATAGGCTATAGAACCAGTTCACGTGCCCAGATGGGAAGGAAAAAAGGAATGAATAAGATGAGTCAGATCATACCAACATTCACCATCTTCAAGAAGCAACCATAATCAGATACATCCGTAAGATCTACTATGAGATGAATCCCAAAATGAAGGGCCCCAACTCTAGCACTGAGAAAATTAAATAACCCCAATTAGCATCAGTGATGAAGGCACACCAATGCCAATAGAAATAAGGAAGTCTCCCATGAAGAAGAAAGGGGAGACACTAAAAGAAATAAAGGAGTGAATAAAGTTCAAAATTGCCTCAAGTGATGAAGTGTCTCCATCAACCTTAACTAAAAAGCATGTGAAGTTCACATTGAAGACTTATTTTATCACAAAGGAGAAGTAAAATAAGCTAAAGTTCTTGTCTATGATGCCCAATATCACCCTTGGAGATATAGATGCACATGACTAAATTAAGAATAGTGAATAAGTAGGGAAGGGTGTGTATATTTTACCTAAAAAGGAATCCCCATTTAGTGAGGAAACTTTCCCACCACCCTAAAGTGAAGAAGAGAGTTAGGAAAAAGCATGGCATGCTAGAAGCTTGGCCTTAGTGACACAGACATCAAGAAGCTATGAGAGCTGAAAAAGAGGAAAGAATAAATGAGGAAGGGAGGAATAATATATGAATATTTGTATATGGTGTAAGTGTAGGATTCTCTCCAAGGTGGCACTAATACGACACTTGGATAAAAAATACCATTAGGTATACCAACTAGAGAAGAATTAAAGTGCAAATGGAAGGGCATGGGCCTAGATTAGGATCATAGTGACATGGCACTAGAGTTACACCACAAGTGAGAGGCCATGAGGGCCAAGGGTATGTCCCAAGAAAAAAATGATAAATTAGAGGCAAAGGAGATAAGGGCCAAAGATGATAAAACTATCATAATCATCAAGAAAAGGAAGGAAAAAATAAAGAAGGACTAGAAAGATAAATCCAAGAAGAAACAAGAAGATAAGAGGGTTATCATAAGTGCAAAACCCATTAATGAAAAAATAGTAGAGATTCTTAGATCCCACACCATCCCAATAGAGAAAGTTATAGAATAGGCATGCCCTAGTACTAAAGGGGCACTTAAGGACAAATAAGGTGATATTGGCACCTCAATGGAGTAAAAAAAGAAATAAGGTGAAGATCAAGTTGGTGATGAGAAAGGACCTAGAGAGGTTCATGCCAAAGAGACAAAAGTAGTAGATGAAGGGGAAAAGTCTGAAGAAGAAGAAACCCTATAGGAAAAAGAGGAAGATGAAGGCAACAAGGAAGAGAGTAGTGTAAGCAAAGAAGATTAAGAGTAGAAGGAGTTGACCATTGAGGAAGAAGAATTCAATCGAAGATACAAGGAAAAGGAATAGAAGGGATATACATAATATGAGGAATTATACATGTTGGAGTATATGCCCTCTAGATCTGAAATAACATTGATGTGACATCAAGTGTCCTTCATACTTAATTGTTATATGGATAAGCCTCACTTTGAGGTACATTCTAAGGTAATACAGAGCATCAAAAAGCTAGAAGAGAGGAATGATTACCAATTGGTCAACCCTTGGGAAATAAAGCTTGTGAGGTCGACTAACACCCTCCTAAAGATGGCCTCTAAGGTGGTGCATAAAAACAATGTTAAATATGTTCACACCACCAAAGGAAAACAAATTTAACTCAAATTAAAATAAAAACTTATCACCATGAAGATAAAGCTTAAGGAATTAGTCAAGCATGTTGAAGAGGCAAAACCATCCCTTTTAGATGGTCCCAAAACATCTGAGCTTTTGGAAGTGGATATGGTGTGCACATTGATAAAATACATGATCCCTCGAATGAAGCCATTGAATGAAGAGGAAGAGGACCCTTGTGAAGTAATGAATAAGGAGCTCAATTAAAATCTCAATGAGCTAGAGGACCTATTTACAAGGTTGGAGAAGCATGCAAATGAATATGATGTCATCTTTTGTAACTTTTCCACCCAAGCATCAATCATCAACATTCACCTCCAAAAGGTGAAGGGATAAAAAATGCATTAAGTATGAATTCAATTTCTATAGGGATGAGCATACACAAATAATGACATAGGTGAATACATTAAGTGCCTCACTGAAGACCTAAGAGCATGATCTAGAGTAACTTTTATGCACTTCTAGACAAAGGTGAGTGAGTAGGGAGCCATTGTAGATGGTGGGGTACAAAAATATAAATAAAGGATACAATCCTTTAAGAAATAACTTAAAAAATTAGGCATGCTCTTACTTAAGGATACCTCTATGGAGATAGATAGCACCATCAAAGAAATGAAGCTCACAATCTAATGATTTGATGACTACAAGGTATAACTATAGTAGAGTACACCTAAATTTTGTGTAACTAAGGTGATATAAGGATAGCATGAGGGTAAAATAATAATTTTATATGGGGTAATGTTGGACCCCATTTCATGCTAAATAATGGATCTGCACCAACTTGACAAAAACCTAGGCATGAAGTAACTATCTAGATGGTTGTTACTTTTGTCTTATAATGGTGTCAATTGGCTGGCAACTAAAAAATCCAAGTAGCATCAAAAATTGGGTATATGAGAAAAAAAATAGTAATTTAAGATAATTAGTTCCTTTTAAATCATGTAGCATTACGAATTAGGTGCATGAGATAGTGACTGCACATTAAAAATGAAGCATAGTGGAGGTAGCAGGATTTGTACCTCTAGTACCATCTCAATAGTTGATGTGCTCCACTTCCCATAAACCTAGGATACTCTAAAGCCTATAAAAAGAAGTTGAGTCCAATAGAGAAAAAGAGTCAAATGGGAGTAGTGAGGCTCTGGTAAATTAGTTCTATAATTTTGTTTTAGGCTTAGAACTTATTTTGTGATGCATATTGACACTCCCCTCTATAATTCCAAGCTTGTCTATGAGTTTAGGCCTTAGTAGTTTATGTTGAGCATTTTCTCAGTTATATTGAACATGTATGTATTATTTAACTAAGTTAAAGAAGATTGTTTGTGTGATTTGTGAATGAACTAAATGATAAATCTTTTGAATGTTTCTTATGTGTTCATTATGTTATAGTGAAATAGGATAATGAGTTATCATGAGCATATAACCTATAACATTAATGGTAGATTTGTAGATGATAATGAGCCTTGTACCCTTAATGTGAAATATGTTAATTATGGTTTAAGTCTTATTCCATGAACTAATACCCATGCGTGAGTGCAAGACTATAACCAAATCCCTCAACCAAATCACCATTTGCCCCTTAGGTGCTTGAATGCCTATAAACCCATGAAATATAAGGCTTGTGCCTATGAGTATATGACCATTGTTTCTCTAACCAAACTCATGAAGAGTAGATTTACACCATGACACAATTAACCCAATAGACCTTGGTCCCTTCTCTATTGTGCTTCAGGTGAGAACATAAGGTTGGTGCCTTATGTGTAGTGATGCCAATGCAATTAAATACTAAATGTTGAGCACCATAGGAATTCAAGGATTTTACCCCTTCTAGTACTAGCCTAGATCTAATTTAGATGGATAGGTAGGCACGTGACTAGGCTGATGACTAGAACAACCCATTTTACTACAACACTTCATTTACTACATCATGGTACCACCAATTTGTTATAGCCTACACCGAGAGGGTGAATTATAATACCAATAAATAAATTGAAAACAATCATTGAAAAATCATTGGTGAGGCATTGATCCAAAATCACCAAGGTGGAATAGAGGCCCAAGTGTGTAATCATGTAATAGAGAATATAACAAGTGTTGAAGGCCCCATTTACTAAAAGAACCTAATTTTATCCTAGCATTCTTCCCATAAAATATTAATTAAATGAGACAATAGATAATTTTTTTAGAAATAAACAAAGAAGGAAAAAGGTTATAAGCCATTGTAACACTTGAACAAAAATTGTTGGGTTCACTCTGTTGAGGTCAACATACCCCCATTTTTGAAAAATAGGGACCCTTGTTTTAAATTATGTAAATTTGTACTCTAAAATAAAAAAATCACTTAATTAGAGTACTACTAGAATTTTTTCACATTGTATTTATTTGAAGATCATCCATACTCAGTTCTCATTTGGAGTAATTGGCATATTCTTAATTGATCATGGTTTTAGCCCTTATAATGTTGATAATGATTGTTGACTATGTTTCTATATTACAAGTCCAATGGAATATCATTTAGGAATGAACATGCTTAGGGTTTTTTTATTTAATATTCAATTAATATTTCACTAACCTTTGGTCTATCAAAGATTAATTGAATCTATTTTAAGACATGTTAAAACCTTGGTCTAATGTTTTAACCTAGGTCCCTTTGAATTAAATTCAAAATTACATAGGAAAAATTTACATGAGAATAGTTATTTTTTCCATGGACATACCTTAATTTTTATCCTAAAGTTTAGTCATGTTTTTAAACATGACCAAACATTATTACAAAAACCTTGTACTTGGTCCCTTTATTTCCCATGGATACTTGGTTTATTTTACTATTAGAATGATCTAACTAATCATATTGTGCCCTTTATTATGTTTTAAAATTATCTTAAGATTTAATCCCAAGGTTTTAATTCATGTTTATTAACACGAATAAAAACCTTAGTTTTTAGACTTTTCCCTAAGTTCTTTATATATTCTTGACGCTGACTTAGTTATTTTATTATACATAGGATCAATGGTCCACATTTATTCAGGTGATTGAGATCTAATAGTGTGATATTAAATCTATAAACTCAAGCCCTAGCCCTAAGATAAAGTTTAAACATATTTCAAGGATCAATGGTACACATTTTATTAGATAAAATTGATCTAATGACACATATTGAGTCAAGACTTCAATGTAACCCCATGATAAGTGAGAAGGTGACAAGTGTCACAC
Source organism: Torreya grandis (assembly GCA_037957365.1). Lineage (NCBI taxonomy): Eukaryota > Viridiplantae > Streptophyta > Pinopsida > Cupressales > Taxaceae > Torreya > Torreya grandis. The sequence continues at coordinate 109,911 of JARHVA010002459.1, forward strand.
TCATGGCCAAAGGATACTTAACAACCAATGGCATTCAACCTTGTAGATCAATATCTAATATAGAACATTTTCTTAGATGAAGATGATTAGATGATGTGTATAAAATGTTTAAAAGTTAAGGATCCTGCAAATAACCATGAAGATAATAAGTGGCATAACCATGAGCCATAAATTAAAGCTCGATCATATTTCAAAGATCGATGGTATGTGAATGAGCGTACACATTCTAATAAATTATCCATGGAGTAGGAGGAATAATTTAAGAGATCAAGATTGATGGAGCATGATTTTTCCATGTAAAGAAGATCAAAGTGTGAGATCAACATTGGCATTTCAATAAATCTTAGAGCAAATGTGAAAGTAATAAGTGTCATAACCATGAACAACATAGAAATTAGCTAATAATGTTTGAGTTCTTAGATTGAGATCGATAAACCATATTGATCCAAGTAAATTGATTTAATGGTGTGAGATCAAGGTGGAATTTTCAAAATACAATAGTCACTTTTTAAATATTACTGAGCAAAGTACCACAAAAATTCCATAAAGATGCCATGAAGCTCATCATTTGAACTATCTACGACCATTAAAACACTAAGAAGACCTTTATAAGAGCCTAACATGCACTAATTCCCTAATTTAACCATGTATTGATCATAATGAAGCCTAAGAGAGTTGAATTATCATTTGTGCAAGAAGAATTGAATATAGAACTAAAGTTCAAACCACTATTGAGAAGTTTGAACAAATTCATGGCCACTATGGAAAATTGCAAAAAGTCCCTACTCTACACCATGTCTGGGTAATAATAAAGTCTATCAACATCACTATGCACGAACAACTTAAGCCATAGATTATGGCTCTACAAAATAAAAAGGATAAAGAATAGCCACCCCAAGAGTATCTAGTGGAGCACAAATAGAAACCCTAGATCCAAAAGTGACTCAATCATCACTGGTTATTTAATTTAATACATACACCACTAGCTTGGAAAGAGTGACAGAAAAGAAGGCCATAATTGCTAGAGAGGAATTCACCTTTCAAAAGTGGAACCATTCACTAGTTTGAAGCTTGTGGAAGGACAAAGGCCTGATAAGGTTCATATCTTTAAATATGACCCATTGAAGCTATCTCAAGGACAAGGCATATGGTAGGATTAAATCTATCAAGTGAAATAATTGATCAAATCCTTAATAAATAATCAAGTCCTTGAATTCAAGATAGCTAACCTAGCCCACTTAAGTATGGATATGGCTATATTGGTGGATAAAATCAAATCCCTAAGTAGTTTGTCCAAGCATATGGAGGACATTTCCAAACACCTCAAATAGTAGGAAGATAAGATTTTACACATATTAGACTACTTAATCAAATATCCCACCTCGCGTTGTCATTTGGGCCTTATCACTGATGACCATTTCAATCGTTAATCTTCTCAATTCATGTAAAAAGTAAGGAGCCAAGGCCAAGAAAAGATAGGGGTTGATAATAAGAAGGTCATGGGCCTATTTTTGTCATTTGAAGAGAAGATAGGAGATGTTAAGAGAATCAAATAGGCCTTAAAAAGAGATAAAATGGACCTCAATAACCTAGGAGATGAAGAGAAAGAGAATTGTTCATGAGATCCATTATTGACCTTGAGCTGATAAATGAGCAACATTATAGATGAAGATCATGTAAGGAAGGTATAAGGCTACATTAGTACTAGGCTCCCAAAGTTAGTTAGATTAGTAATATTCTTTTACAACTAGCATTGTATATTTTTGAAATGGAATATTTTTTTTGTAAAGGCATGTAGAGCATATATTATACACTACCTATAGGTCATTATATTAGAAAATGTCATTTTTTATAGAATGTAATAGAAAGGATAGATATCCTATACACATGTACAAATGTAATTTGTCATTGGTGACTAACATACCTCATTAATTGTCTATAGAAAGTGGTATTGCTAATTGTAAAAGGAGAGATTTTTTAGAGCCAAAAAACTATTTATAACTTTTGAGCAAATTAACATAAGAAAGGAATTCTACAAAGTTTGTCCACATTTTATTTTTTGAATTACTATCATGGTTTTTTTCTCATTTCTCTAGTCTCATTTTAAAATTTTAATGGGTCTTGTGAATTCTAGATGTGCATCTTTAAATGTAGAGTTGCTAATTTGTGTTAATTCTAGACTAGTCGAAAGTTCTTATGTTTACTTTGCTTTATTTTCTCTTCTTGCATTTGGGATAATGGTATTTTCTTATAGGGGTAAAATTCTTAAGGTAAATCTTATTATTATTTGAATCCTTTTATACTTTCCTTAGATGTTTTCCTAATGTTTAGTAGGATTTGAGATTATGCTACTTCGTATTTCACATTGGTTAAATGCATGTTCAAATTAAATTGAAACTCTATCATAATGTTTGAAACAAGGATTAGAAATACCTTCTTTCTACCATACCCTTCCTTTTACTCCTTTTTTATCAAATCACCTTAGATCAATTTCATTGTGAATATTCATCTTAGTTTATCTTTAGACTTAGGTTTTGAGAATAATTCACTAAGATTAGCATAGTTAATATCCAAAATCAAAGATCAAATATCAAGCCATGGTGGCTTCCAACCACCAACTAATGTAAATTTGTGAAATAGTCAACCTGTTCTACCTCTATTCCACCAATGATAATAGGGTTATCACAACCAACAACTCATGCAATAGATTCTCTGAATCCAAAAATGAGAAGTGTTTCTTAAACACTATATGAACCAGATGATATTTTGGTGCATCAATAGGGGAAAAATTAGTGCTGGGAGGGAAAGTTAAATCTTTGAAAATTTTCAACATCTTTGCTAATTTTGGTGAATTTTGTTCAAATATTGATGCATTATTTGTATATTTGTGTTTATTTTATCATATTTGTGTAAATATCATTGATCATAATGGTTTTAGACTAGTATTTGTGTTTATTTAGACAAAGATAGATGTTCTTTGAAGTTTTATGTTTAATTTTTCTATAGATAGCTTAAGATTTAAAAATCCAAGGCATTTGATGTTAGTTAATAGATATTTTGTTCAAAGATTAATTGGATCTCTACAATTTTGAGTTTATTTGATCTTGAAATGTGTAAATATCATTCATACTTATATGTTTGGAAACATCTTTGAGCTAATTTAGTTAAATATTGATTTCCTTTTCCATTCTTTTTACATATTTTTATAAAAGTTACTTAATGTATAAATTTGATCATCATTATTTGTAAAGATAAGACTTACACATTGTATTTAAAATAGGGTTCAAAGATCTTAAGATATTATTTATAAGGATAAGGACTAGATCATTTTCAAATACAAGGGTTCCCCTTCTTTCATTAGAAGTGCATAGAAGAGCTAGACAAGACAAACGTAAGCGTTAACTTTTAAATTCTAAACCAACTTCACTAGTTCAAGGTGCTCCTATGTTCAATCCCTATCAAGGTATGGTTTGGTTAGGTGTTTATTTTATTAATGTGTCAGGTATGGTACATGACCTTCCTTTTAATCCTAAAAAGTATTTACCTACTTTTAGTTTTAATGGTGTTATAATTGTTAAAGAACACATTAAATCCTTCAAAGCTAATTTAAGACTTTTGAATGTTTTTCATGGCGATGTGGCATGTATATTATTTCCATTTAATTTCAAAGATGCTACATTTGAATGGTTCCTTAACCTTCCTAAAAACTACATAGCTAGTTTGAATGATTTTAATAATTAATTCATTAATTAAACTGTCAAAATCATTAGTCCATGTGTCCTGTACCAATAGTTTACTAGAGTCAAAAGAGACTCAAATCAGCCCATAAGAGCCTTCAATGCTAGATTCTAAAAAATATTAAGTAGAACCATAACTCCTTATAGACCAAATGAGGATTTAGCCTTAGATATCTACAAAGATACCTCGGATCTCATGACTTTTATGTTTTTTAAAAGATCTTCTTAGGCCATTAATACATCAGCCTTAGCTTAGGATGAGGTTATGATCATTAATGATCAAATTCAACTAGAAGGACAAATGGAATTTAATATACCCAACATTAATCCAAATTTATCTATTCTAAATGTCATTCCCAATTCCAATAAAAATATGCCCACCTTAAATCAACTTCCAGTTCTAAAATAATTATCTTTGAACCATGCACATCCTAGCCAAAACCTAGGATTCTTGAAAAACTCTACCAATGGATCTCATCCTCAAGACCAAAGAGCTTTGATGCATGTATCCAGCAACAATACTTAAGTTCATAATTCTAAATTACCCAAGAATCAGAATTATTATATATTGAAGATGGTTCAAAATCTAAGCACTAATTTCATTCAGCTACAAAAGTAAGTTGGAAATATTGGGTAAAATTTCAATAAGAACTTATCTTTCTAAGGTTTCAATAGGCTTTTAAATAGATTTCAAAATAATAACAATGATGTCCATAATAATGAGTCATATGCTAATAATAATGGCCTTGATATAAATATTGGTGATGTAACTTTTCCTAATTATTATAGAGTTCATTATACCTTAAAACATGGTGAATTAGATTGTCTAGAGTTTTATAATGATTTTGAATCCATTCAAGAAGATTTAGACACTTTTTAAGTTGTCCTTAATAAAGACAATGATGTAGGTACCTCAATTTATTCAAGGTCATTTAAGTCTTCCGATCTAACTCTCATGGTGGACACATTTGAGTTCCCATTATAAGAAGAGAATGAGCCTAAGGATATCCCTAAAGATATTCATACTTTTTAGAAATATCTAAAGAATACCTATCCTCTAAGGAATAGGTAGCATAAATAAACTTTGACTACCAAAACTCCATCAAATAATTTTGACAATCCTCCTTAATACATCAAATAATAATCCAAATCCTCCTAAGGGAAGTACCTCTAAACCTAATGTTGATACATCTAATTCTTCCAAGAGGACTATATATAATATAATAGAGGACATGAAAAATATCAAAGATAATATTACCTTACATGAGTTGATGTAGATTATAGATCAAAGGGATGTATTTTTGGAATCATTATCTAAGAATCATGGTAAGTCTCAAAAGGTTACACATGATAACATTGTAATACATAAAAATAAGGTAGACATTCCATATTTCCTACTCATAGTCAAGATATTTGGTAAGAATTTACATAATTTCTTGATAGATTCAAATGCATATGCAAACATTATGCCTAAGGATGTTTGTGAACAATTAGGTTTAACCCATATTAAATTTGATAAAGTTGTGATTCAATTGGATATGTCTAGGGAGAAAGTAATAGGTGAATTGTTGAATGTTTACATGTAGATTGATTCTAAACCAAAGATATAATAGTTCATTAACATCCTAGTGGTGGATATTTTTGATGCATATAGGATGCTTCTAAGTAGAGACTAGACTAGATCTCTAAATAGTTACATGTCTACTGATTATTCCCACATGTGGCTTCCATGGAAAGAAGTTCCAAATAAAATTAAGATATAAGGGAACCTAAAATCAAGCATATGATCATTGAGTATAATGTAACCAATGAGAATAATAACATGGTTAACTCCGATTTGGGTGTTTACACTCTTGACACCACAAAGGTATGTAAATCCAAAAAGTTTCATGTTATGCCTAGATTATAGAAGCTATATTTTGATGGTGTTAGACGAAAATCAAGTTATAGAGTAGGAGTGGTGTTAATCAATACCATTGGGAAGGAATACAATGCCTTTTACAAACTCCAATTCCCATGTACTAAAAATCTTACAAATTATGAAGCATGTATTCTTGGATTATAGTTTTCAATTAAACATAATGTCAAAGAACTATTATTTTTTTGTGATTGAGAACTAGTAGTTAATCAAGTCAAAATTAAATACCAATGAAAGTTGTCATACTTTAATAAATATAAATTTAGATCATTGGAATTAATTAAATTTTTTGATGCTTTCAACATTGTGTCAATCCATAGGGAAGAAAGAAAGGCTACTAATGAACTTACTTCATCTGAATCCAACCTTATTCCCAATGAAACTTCCAAGTTACAAAGGATTACCATTGAATTAGTCCCTTATTCTTTAGTGCCATAAAATGTCAACCATTTTCAAGTATTCAGTGATGATCAATAGATCATAGACTTCATGACTAGCTCAAGAGTATTTGAGGTTGAGATCGTTGATGAAGTCAGTGGAAATACCTTTGATGATGATAAAGTTAAAGTAAATCTTGATGATAAGGTAATTAAATTGAATGACAATAATATCCCCAAAGGGATGATAGCCTTAGAGAGACTATTTGATTTAGACAAACTAGCTGAGACTTTCAAGATTTATAAAGTAGATGGGAAGGATTACAATGGAATGGACCTAGGTTCCTAAGGTCAACCTCAACTGGTGAACATTGTTATAGCTTTCATAAGCATTAAAAATAAGAGAGCCAAATATTTTCTAACAAAGTATAAGGATATAATAACATGGTCCTGTGATGACTTAAAGATCTTTGATCTTAGGGTCATAACCCACACCATACACATTGAAGGAAGCTTACAAGACATTTAGGCAAAAATAAAGGATAGTCAACCCTATCCTAGAACCAATGATATATAGAGAGGTTAAGATGTTATTAGATTCTAAGATAGTATTTCTCATTAGATACTCCACTTGGGTAGCTAACCTAGTACCAGTCAGGAAGAAAAATGGTGAAATTAGATTGTGCATTGATTTTAGAAATATTAATGAAGCATTTAAAAAGGATAATTACCCATACCTTCTCTTGACCAAGTAATCCAAATTATTTTTAGTTTTGATATGATGTATTTTCTTGATGGATTTTTAGGGTATAATCAGGTGCTAGTGAACAAGGAAGACAAAATGAAGTCTACATTTACTACTAAGTGGGGCACTTTTGCCTACAAGAGAATGCCCTTTAGATTGAAAAACATAGGTGTAAACTTTCAAAGAGAAATGTATCATGCATTCTAAAGCCTCATAGGTAAGTGAATTATTATTTGCATGGATGACCTAACTATCTTTTCAAAAAATATAGAATATCACATCATGCACTTACAACAAGTATTTGAAAGATGTAGAAGGTATATAATTTATCTCAACCTAAGAAAGATAATTTTTGTGTAACCAATGGAAAATTATTTGGATACGTTATAACTAAGGAGGAGATTTATATATACCTAGATAGAGTAAATTAAATATCAAAGATATAACCCCCTAATGATATGAAGTAACTAAAGTTTTTTTTTGGTAAAATAAACTTTACGAGCAAGTTTATTTCTAGTTTTGTATATAGTGAGACCTTTGAATTAAATGTTGAATAAAGATGTTAATATCACTAGGAAGGAAGAGACCAAGAAGGAATTCAAGGAAATAAAAGAAGTAGTTTGAAAATCCCCTATGTTGATAAGTCTATACTTTACTAAGGACTTCTATATTTACTCTTTTGATTTTTACCATACAATTACAGCTATCCTAACTCAAAATATAGATGGATGTGATCATCCTATTACATTAATGAGTACTAATTTTATAAATATTTAATTGAATTATTCTCATATTGAAAAAAAAGCATGTGATCTAGTTAAAGTAGTGAAGAAATTTAGGCATTATATCCTTAGAAATAAGGTATATGCAATACTACTAGACCCCACCACTAAGATCATGCTTAGTCAATGTGAACTTGGAGAAAGGAGAGGTAAGTGGATGTCTATTTTTAAAGAATATGATATAGAGATGAAGACTAGAAAGTTGGTAAAAGGCCAAGGTTTAATTCATTTTATTTCCAATACTAATCTTACACTGAGTGTCATTCCAGTAGAATAATAGAATTTTCAGCCTATTGACTGGTATGATCTTATTGTTCATTTTCTAATAGATGGATAATATCCTACAAGGTTAAGTAGAGAGAAAAATAGATATTTAATGCTCAAATAAACTCTTTTTATGATCAATGATAGAGTTTTTTACATGAATAAGTTTGAAGGCATTAACCTAAGGTTTATTTCCAAGGAAGAGGTGGCTAAGATCTTGCACACTTTCCATGAAAATTTGGGAAGTAAATATCCATATAAAAGGACAACATCCCTTAAGATCATTAGGGTTGGTTACTACTAGCCCACTATCTTCAAATATGCTCACAAGCATGTGATATAATGCCACTCATGTCAAATCTTCAACACTATAGATCCCAAAGCATCTATGCCATTAAATCCAATAATGATTGATAATCCCTTTGCTCAATGAAGACTAGATTTTGTCGGGATCATTAACCCCAATTCATCAGATGGCCACAAGTATTTTTTAACTATTACTAACTGCTACATAAGATGGACTAAATTGGTGATAACCAAGTAGTACAGTACTAAAGAGGTGATCAGATTCTTAGAAGAAAACATATGCACAAGGTTTGAAATGCTAGTGTCTCTAGTATGTGATAATGGATCTACCTTTATATCAATTAAGATGATGGAATGGATATATGAAAACAACATTGTTCTCAATTTCTCATCAAACCATTATCCTCAAGGAAATTGGGTGTCTGAATCAATGAATAAGAACTTGATTAAAACCACAAATAATTTTATAACTGATAAACCAAGAACATGGCACAATCTACTTAAGTATGTCCTTTGGGTAGATAGAACTAGAGTTAAGCAAGCTCTCAAGGCATCACCATTCTTTCTGGTATATGGTAAGAACCTATATTTCCCATAGCACTCAAGATAGCAACCTAAAAGTTCATGTAAGAGTATATGGAGGAAGATCAAGAATTTTTAATTTCAAGGTTGTTAGACATCATGCAATTAGAGGATGAAAGAGAGGAGGGTTTTACCAATTTTATCAAACACCAAACCAAAGGAAAACATGGGAAGTTCATACCTTTATGGATTGGTCCATATCAAATTGATGAGATATTGAGGGATAACACATTCAAACTAAAAGACTTGCAAGGAGCAGAGTTTACATTGCCAACCAATAGGCAATACCTCAAGCACTATTTATCTAATACCCCACCTAGAGTCTTTATAGAATGAGCTATAATACTAGTTAGAGTTACTGTAGGTAACATTTATATTAGTTTCATTCTTGTTTCTTTCCTTCTTGTCCCTTGTTTGTATATAGTGCTTGCCTATATTTGTTTGTTGGTTTGTTTGGTGTTTGGTTTATTTACTTTCCATGCTTTATTTATTACTTTCAATAAGTCCTTTTGGATAGTCCTCAGCTCAAAATACATTTTTATGATCAAAAGGAACCTCATAGTTTAAGAATGCATGTAAGTTTTATCAACATCAATTTATCATGTATTATTGAAATATGAGCTTAATCTTATAGTTTAGATAAAATATTAAAGACTAATAAATAGGTTAATTTTTCCTTGAGTTTATAAGCCTTATTCTGATCTAAGTTTAGTTTTAAGAAGGATTTCCCATATAGGGTGAAATATTGCATTATTAAAATATAGTCATGCTTGCACTTAGAAAACATTAATTTTTTGGGAAAAAGTTTACATCCAAAGATGATTGTATAAAGGTCAAATATTTGACCAAATCCCAAAACTTGGGTAATCTAGTTCCCAACCTTTGTTAAAAAGTAAAAAAATAAAAAAATAAAAAAATAAGAGCTTATTAAAAAATTTAAAAGGCTTTCTGAGCAAAGTTGATTCATGTAATCTCCACCAAGGATATGGATGCCTGGCTAGTAGTGGAGCAAGGTCTTGATTTAAGCCAAAGGTATCTTTGTCTAAGATATGAATGCTCGATCGGAAATAGAGAAATTACCAAGCCTTACCTAAGCTAAAGCATGATTCTTAATGAATATCCAAATATGTTTTAATTCATTATTAATGATTAAAGTCATGAATCTAGAAGTTATTCTCTAAATCCTATGGCAATCAATAAGTGGAATCAAAGCACACACATAACATGGATATGTATTTATGTTTGATCCTAATTTTTCATGTGCAAGATTTTTTATAACTATAAACTAAACTTAATAATGGTGCTTGATCAAGTGGAAAAAGTAACCCAGTTATTGATCTAAACTAGAGTCTCTAAATTCTAACATATTGTTACGTTTCCCCCAAAAGTTGCCATTTGTTGAGGTTAGCATACCCCCATTTATAAAAAATGGGGACCTTTGTTTTAAATTATGTAATTTTGTACCTTAAAATCAAAAATTCACTTGATTAGAGTATTACTAGCATGTTTGCACATTGTCTTTATTTTAATATCATCGACACCTAGTTCTCATTTAGATTAATTGGCATACTCTTAAATGATCATGGTTTTACCCCTTCTAATGTTTTTGATGATTGTTGACTATGTTTCTTTATTATAGGTCCAATATAATATCATTTGGGAATGAACATGATTAGATTTTTGTGCTTCAATATTAAAATGATCTTTTACTAAAATTTGGTATTTCAAAGATTAATCGAATCTATTTTAAGTCATGTTAAAACCCTAGTCTAATGTTTTAAACTAGGTCCCTTTTGAATCAAATTCAAAATTTCATGGGAATAGTTATTTGTGCCATGGACTTAGCTTAATATTTATCCTAAGGCTTAGTCATATTTTTCAACATGACCAAACCTTAGTCTAAAATTTGTATGCTTGGTCTCTTTATGTCCTGTGGACCCTTGGTCTATTTTACTATTTGCATGGTTTAGTTAATCACATGGTCCCTTTTATTATGTTATAAAATTGACTTAAGATTTAATCCCAAGGTTGTAATTTGTGTTTATTAACACTAATAAAAACTTTAGTCTTAAGACTTTACAATAAGTTATTTATATATTATTAAGCATGACTTAATTATTTTATTGTCTGTAGGATCAATGGTCCATATTTTCTTTAGTAATCAAGATCTAATAGTACAAGATTCAACTTGAAAAGTCAAGCTTTAGAGCTAAGCTAAAGTTGGAACATTTTCTAAGGATCCATTGAAGCTAGCTCAAGAAGAAGGCATATGATAGGCTTCAAGCTATCAAGTGAAAGAATTGATCAAAGCCTTGACCAAAAATCAAGTCCCTAGACTCAGGATAATCAACCTAGCCCACTTAAGTATGGTTATAGATATATTGGAAAATAAAACAAAAGCCTTGAGTATTTGGTCCAATTATATGGAGTAAATTTATAAGTAAATCAAATAATAATAAGATAAGATGTTACACATATTCGATAGCTTACTCAAATATCCCACCTCACTTAGTCCATTGGACCTTATCACTGATGAGGAATTCAAGCATAGAACTTCTCAATTCATGTAGCAAGTAAAGAACTAAGGCCAAGAAAAGATAGGATTTGAGAATAATAAGGTCATGTGCCTACTTTTTTCATCTAAAGAAAATATATGAGATGTTAGGATCATCAAACATGCCTTAGAAAGAGCTGAAAAGGACCTCAATAACCTAGGAGATCAAGAGAGAGTTGTTCATCAGACCCATTTTTGATCTCCAATTGATCAATGAGAAATATTATATAATGATTATCCTATAAATAAGGCAAAAATGTGTAATTTAACTATGGTCCCAAAGTTAGTTAGATTAAGAATGTTGTTTTAAAATTAGCATTGTATATTTTTGAAAAGGAATATTCTTTTTGTAAAGGCATGTACAACTTGTAAATTACATTGCCTATAGGTCAGTATATTAGAAAAGGTAATTTTTTATAGAATGTAATAGAAAGAAAAATCATGTACTAATGTAATTTTCCATTTCTAATCAACATACCTCATGAATTATCTATATAAATAGGTATTGCCAATTGTAAAAGGAGAGAGTTTTTAGAGCCAAAAAACTATTTGTAATTTTTTAGCATATTAGCATAATCAAGGAATTCTGTAAAGTCTATCCACATTTACTTTTGTGAATTGATATCATGGTTTCTCTCTCATTTTTCTAGTCTCTTTTTCAAATTTAAATGGTTCTTGTGAATTTGGGATGTGCATTGCAGAGTTGCTAATTTGTGATAATTCTAGATTAGTTGAAATTTCTTAGGTTTAATTTGATTTCTTTGCTCTTATTGTATTTGATCTAATTCTATTTTCTTGTAAGGGTAAAATTATTGAAGCAAATATTCTTCTTATTTAGATCCTTTCATACTTTACTTAGATGTTTGCCTAATGTGTGGTAAGATTTGAGCTTATGCTACTTCATTTTGCGCATTGGTTATATTCATGATCAGATGAAATTAGAACTTTGTCATAATGTTTGAAAGAAGGATCAAAAACACCTTCTTCCTACACTACCCTTCCTTTTACTCATTTTTTATCAATTCACCTTACATTCATTTCATTGTGAATATTCATCTTAGTTTAGCTTTAAAATTAGGTTTTGAACACAATTCGCTTAGATTAGCATAGGTAATCTCCAAAATCAGAGATAAACTATTATGTCATGGTGTCTTCCAACCACTAACTAATGTAAATTTTTGAAACAATCAACCTATTCTACCTCAATTCCACCAGGGATTATAGGATTATCATTACTAAAAACTCATGTAATAGATTATTTGAATCCAGAAATGAGAAGTGTTTCTCAAACACTATATGAACCGATGAATACATTTAGGTGCATCAACACACTCCTTGAATAAAAATAAGAATTGAGATTATAAATTAGATGTTGAAAATTTATAAAAATCAATAGGAGATGAAACCACATTATTTTCATATTCTATCAAGTGAATTATATTGACACAAGACAATAATATTAAAATATATGGATTCGAATAATAACTTGTTATAACATTCACCATATATGTTTCCAAGAATATCTCTACAAATTATGAGGATATTAAAAATGGATGGATCTACATAAGGAATTCATGTAAAATAAAATATAGAGAGTAGATAAATGGAAAATATGGAAGCAAATATTTCAAAGCATTTTACATATTGGAAGACCTTGGAAGCTACCCTTGGCCCAAGGGAGATCATAAAAGTATATAAGGATAAAACTACATTGGAACAAAAGGTTCTATAAGATAAGGGCATATTGATGAACAATGATACCTTATCAAAATCTATCACAAAAAAGTATGAGAAGCATCTACCTAAAGAGGGGTAATCATCAACTAAAAGAAATTCCAAATTTTGAGATAAAGAGGTAGTACTAGTCGAGCAAATGTATTATGGTATCTTATGTTAGGTGTTTAAGTTTCAAGTTGTTGATCATATTTCCCTACTAATTAAAATTGTTTTGGTCATTTTTTACACAAAGAGGTAATAATTTAATTTGTATTTGAACTTGTATGAATTATTTAAAGATGTCTCGAAGATGTGACAAAGTTATAAAATTTAATAAAATTATGGAACAATTCTTTAGCAAAATATAAACACATAAAAATATAACCACAAAAACCCCAACCTTTTTATAATATAAAAATACATCACTAGGTTGATGAAACAAAGGATTGTACTATAATATACCTAGAGAGGCATATAATAGTAGAATAACTAATAGAATAGTGAATAATGGTTTAGTACCATATGGATAATAATGAGTTGTGTAGATGAGAATTAGTATGAATAGAGGGGTATAGGTTAGTGTTAAGCATCCAAGAAGTTATTTGTAATTAGAGCTTACTCTAATAAGAGGTTTCCCCCTTGAAGAGACCAATGTTATGGAGTTATTATTTCCATAAAAGGAATAAAATATAATATATTCAATATTTTTAGCTATATGAGAGTGGGGTTCATAACATCTGCTATCAAATCCCTTTCTAGGGCCATTTTTTTCCATTGTAGTAAATATTGAAGTTTAGAGTTCATTATCCATTATTAGCTCTTGTTTGTAGTCATCAAATCCAACTTTAGCTTCCCCATCTAGCCTAGATCTAACTCAAATCTTTGGATATATTATTTATTGGGTCTATATATGTAATTTATGGTTGGTTTCATCCTTAGGAAAGAGTGACATTGATCCCTATGTCCACTACATACATCTACTACATTGGATTGATATTATCTTGATGATACTTTTGATGCAAGGCTTACTTCATGCTCTACCTTGATAAATCTACCTCCTTAGCTAGCAAAAACATATTGGGGTTTTTTTAATAAGGAATAATAAGAAAGAGACATGGGTCCTAATTTTCACATGAATTTAAGCATTAGATATGTCCTTTCCAACCCCTCTTATTCTATCTCCAATAGTGTTTTGTCTCCTTTAGTGATTGCATATATCTGTATATTTGTTCAACATTTACATGAATTTACATCTCTTTATCAATAAAATTGCTTTAATTTTTGGCTTTTGGTGACTTAGATTTTGCTCATTGTCCCCATCACTTTTCCATTCTTTTTGACCAATTTACTTTCTCAACATGGCTTAGTTATACATAAACTCGACTCAATAAGATCCATGCCTTAATCAGTTTCCTTAATTATTTAGTGATTTGGTGTTCCATCATGGTTTCTCTCCACATGGATCCATGCATATATCTCCCTTGTAATTAATAAATCAATTTTGGTGATGATCTCCCTTAACATATTAGACCTTTAGATCCACCATTGACATCAAAATATCTTCATTGACTATTTTCATTATTAGGATCTGCATTGACTTAACCATTATCCCCACCATCCTTAACTCCTTTCTCAATGTCCAACACTCTACATCTACTTCCTTCTACCATCTTCAATACCTTATATGATTCTTTGAGCTCCCTATACCTACCAACAAACTCAATTTGTATGCTCACCATACTACTACCACTATGTCACCTAATCTACCTCCACCATGCCTTACTTCCTACTACTTCACTCAAACCACTTTACACTTCCACCATGGGTTTTTCAATAACATTCATCATATTTTATTTTGTTATATGGTATCAACATTTTGGGTTTAAGTTAGTATTTAATTTTTAGGTTTATATTTATTTTTTATTGTTTACTCATTTTTATATTATGATGTAGGTAATTAGGTTTTATTTCTTAGTGGTAAATGTGGTCAAGTTATTAGGTATGGTCATGATAGTAATTATTAGTCTCAACACAATATTTTAGGTGTTCGATAATTTATGGGGTATGAGTTTTATTCTATATTTAGTTGTCATTTTGATAGTTAATAGTTTAACATCTTTATATTATGTATTTTCTATAGTCTCTTCATATGGTATGATCATAAATGTAAATCATTCGGTGTTCATTAGTTTTAGTGATTAATGTTTAGTCTTATGTGTCAGTGTCAAAAAAATTAAAAAATCGGTCATATTTTAAGGGATGCATTTTTAGTTGTAGCTGAACTCTTCTCCTATCACTGTATTTAACTTTTTGTTCTCATGTAGATTCCTATTTTCTTTAGTGATAATCTCACTGGTGCATTAACTCAACTTCAACAAACTAGTACTATTAGGGAATGTCATACTAAGTTTGAAACATTAACCAAATTTATATCTACTACATTATTTACTCATTACTTCATCAAAGGATTTAAAGATGATATTCAATAAAAAGTTCAAATGTGTCAACCTCAATCCATGATGGAAGCATTAGGCTTAGCCAAGATTTTTAAATACCATATTAATTGAGAACTCTCTAATATATCTTCTTTCCTACATCCTAGCATAATACCACCTCTCCAGGCAATCAAATGTGTCTCCATGGAGGTCATTGATCCCCTTTTGGATGCACTTGAGTAGGTTCTAGATGAGCCCATTCAAGAAATCACCATGCTCAAGTAGGCCCTTGATTAGCCCAAGCTAACAATCACAGAGACCAAGTAGGGATCTAAGTCTTTAAATCCCTCAAATAATAATTCTAAGGGGGATTGCATGTTGGCTTACCAAGTAGCATATTTTTTGCATGATTGTTATAAATTTGAGGTACTTATTATCACATTTCAACTTTCAGTGATTGACTCTAGCCTCATGTTTTAATTTAAGGTTACTCTATCCATTTATATATATGCACTTCACCCTCATGTTGTAGTGTTTGAGTTCACATTATGGTTGTATATGCTCACATCTTAGCCCTAGAGGAATAAGTGGAAGCCTAAATGAATGCATGGTTAGGCCTCCATTTGGTCAACATCCTATTTTATTATTTCATTCTTATCATGTTTGAGGGTGAAACATTTCTAAGGGGGATGGAATATAATGTACCTAGAGAGGGGTATACTAGTATAATAGCTAATAGAATAGTGAATAATGGTTTAGTATCACATGCATAAGAATAAGGAGTTGTGTAGGTGAGAATTAGTATAAATAGAGGGGTATAGGTTAGTGTTAAGGATATAAGAAGTTATTTTTAATTAGAGATTGATCTAATAAGAGGTTTCCCCCTTGAAGAGGCCAACAATATGGATTTATTCCTTCTATAAAAGTAATACAATTTAATATATTATGTATTTTTAGTTATATGGGAATGGGGTTTATAACATTTATCTTATAGGGAAATGTAGTAAGCCAATAAATTTTATCAAAACACAAGACCACTATATGAAAAATGGGCATGTCAGATGGTACATGTCTATTAATGTTGTAAAGGTACCAAGTTGGTATTTATACCATAGTTTTGTAAAATTTATATAACCTAATAAAGATCATGAATAAATAAGAGATAATACAAATAATTAGGAATATTTGTGATTGATATAAGTTAGAAATATATTATAATAAAGAGTGTGAGGAGGTACATAGTAAAACTATTTTTGTAAATTAATGTATGTTTCATATATATATGAGAGCTAGAGTAAAAAATACCTATGTAGGTTATATGCGAATGTATGTGCTTAATTTAAATTTTATTATTGCATGATATAATAGGAAATATTCCACTTAATAATAACCTCCATGCAATGTTAAATCTATTCAATTTTATATTTAACCCTTAAATATTTGTACTTGTACCATATTTTATATCAATAGTCCTTTTGAAAGATTCACAAAGTAAAGGATGATATTTTTTAAAGTATACTAATTTCATGTTTTAGATGAGTGATTTCATTAATTAAAATTAATCTAGTAATATTTTTATGGATAAAATCATGATAATCATAGATTCAAAACCAATTATTTTGATTCTACCAAAAATATAAAATTAAAAAAAATTTTGTAAAGTGACCATATGAATAAATGTCTTTGATGGTAAGCCACAAATCTTTTAGAGCTTCACTTCGCACTATAAAACACATAATAAAAATGGAAAATATTCAAAATTACACCTTATTTTAACTAATATAAAGGATATTTAACCAATACACACCTTTTAATAATTTTTTCTTTCAATTAATATTACAAATAATATGGTTGTATTAATAATAAGTTAAAAGTATGGGTTGTATGCCAAAAAAAATTATTATAGGTGAAAATATTTTTAAACTCTCCCTCTATGAAAATAATGGAAAAAATGGTAGTGAATCCATTATTTCAATGATTATGATAAGTTTATCAATACCACATGCTTCAAAACAATACAATTTATTAACTTGGTAGTTTATCAGTTAGAAAGTATGATGCTAAATACCTACTAACAATAGATTCATTTTAGCTACTACTAAATAGATTTGATGATATTGAATTTTAAGCACCAAAACATATATGCATAGTTGTAATGATAATTAAATTATTAAGGATGGTTAAAAAATAATTATATAAAGTTATAATGTTCATGTGAATTCATGATAGAAATGGAATCATTAATTTTATTAATTTTTCTTGGTATTTAGTAATTTCATGGTGAACAAATGTATTGGTGATCAATCATAATTTATTACTAAGGTATTCATTATAATATTAGGATGTGTGTGTGTGTGTGTGTGTGTGTGTGTGTGTGTGTGTGTGTGTGTGTGTGTGTGTGTGTGTGTGTGTGTGTGTGTGTGTGTGTGATTATTACCTTAACTAAACAATGTATATACATGATCTAAATGGAAGACATCAAATGGTGACATCCTAAAATTTCAATTGTTTAAATATGTTTTCAAATAATAAATGTTATATATTATCCTTTTGACATTTCTTAAAGGAGATCATCAAACATTTTTCAATGAAAAGAAATATTATTGGTGTTTATTTTTATTTAATTATACCAACATATTTTAGCCTTGAATTATATGAAATTATGTATATCACTAATACATAAATTTATTAATAAATTGTAGTTTTTTTCAATTTTTCAAACAAATGAAAAATTGGAAAAAAAATGTCTTATTATAATCTATTTACTATTGATATTCTTGATAAAATAAATTTATAATAAATATAATATAAACTTGTTTGTTTTGATTATATATTTAACATTATATAATTTAAATACTCAATATTTATTGTCCAAATATAATGTGATTAATAACATGGATTAATGTTATAGTAACATTTCCTTGGGACTAATAAGAACATGCAAGAGAAAGAGTTAAAAGCTCTAAAATATTTATTTGTTCAATGTAAATTTGAGACAATTTAATTTTTGTATTTATTATTTATTTTCTTTGAAATTGTATTACTTTTTAATTTAACTTTTTAATATAAAATGTCAAAAAATAAATGCTAATACAAAAAACACATAAATAAATTGGAAGGTAATAAAATGGTGTCATCTAAATAAGTGTTAATAATTGTTGAGAATTATATCCATCTTACTAATGTCATTTATTATTATTATTATTATTATTATTATTATTATTATTATTATAATTATTATTATAATTATAATAATAATAATAATAATAATAATAATAATAATAATAATAATAATAATAATAATAATAATAATTAGAAACCAATAAATAATTTACATAAGTTTAACATTTGTTTTATCCCTTGTATTATAATTGAAGCTTTGATCACTTGTTATTAGAAACATGATTGTCAACAATCATTTTAGAGTTTCCCATCAATAAAAATTATATATTATCTAATTTTTTTTCTACAAAATTAATTTATTTAAATCATAAAATATTTTAATTGTATACACATTATTAATTTTAATTATTTTTTCATATTTTAATAATTTAGGATAATCATAATATTGTTTTATCTATAATAAAGTATAACTTTTCTATGGGGATCTAACTATATTATAATAATGACAAATTTATAACCAACACATGTTAATTATATAATTCATATTATCCAAAATTTATTAAATGTTTATTATTTATTTAACTATTTACTTATAAAGAAATAATTAATACTTTCATTTGATTACATATTCTTAACAAATATGCTTTAAAAATATATTCAAATAACACTATTTTAATTTATAATAAAAACATTATTTCAATTAAATTTTTGGTGTAGTAAAAATCATATGAGCTTAACATGAACTAGAAATCATTACTCTATCATAACCATTTGTTTATTTATGTATTATAAGTTAATAATATATTAGCAATTACACATGGCCTAAATAAAATATTTGGGATGGTCTATATTATTATTATTATTATTATTATTATTATTATTATTATTATTATTATTATTAAAAAATGAATACCAAACAATAAATTTTAATTTATTAAAACTCATGATTATTATTTATGAAATAGTTTCAATGTTTCTTGTATTTGGATAATGTGATAATGTTGACTTGTTGTCAAAAAGAACCAAAGTTACAAAGAGTAGAGTGTACCCAATCAGGCTGACATTATAATGTAGAGACATAGGAAGAGAATTAATTTGTCAATGTCAACATGGTATTGGATGGAAAAAATTATTTGATTATTCAATTAATGAATTAGTAAATTTGAAATATTTCAATAACAATGGATATTGTATAACTTAAGAAGGGTTCAATGTGTCAAAACATGTAAATTTTCTCATTTCTTATGAATCAAAGGATTCAGTGACATGGAAGAGAGATATTGTAATGATAGAAATTAAATCACCTAAAATATTTGACCTAAAGATAGAATTTATTTTTTATTGCAAAGAATTTTATTCTACAAAAAACATGTTTTTATAGCATCGGTGACATTTCCCATGGTTATATATTTCATGTGTTATAATATCATCATATTAATGAATAAATATTTGGTCTATTAAAGTTTGGTTTAATGGTCAAAAGGTGATAAATTTTTATTCTAATTAATTGATATTAATACAACCAAATACATTATTATCTTGGCTAGTAAAATTTTTTGTTCTAAAAAAAAAAATTGGAATCACCCTATCAGTTACTAGGATTGAGTGATTAGAAGGTTTTCCCTTACTATCTAATGGTGACTACAATTTGAAGTTCAATGTTTTGGATTCCAGGTTGATCCATTTATGTCATTTATGAGCAAGCATGTTGTTTAGGAAACAAGTAAAAATTTGATTAAATGTGATATGGTAAAATTAAAAGGTTTGGATAGAAATAACTTTCATCTTTATATCAACAAACTATAAAACCCTCCTTATAAAGGTTTTTCCTTGTTTAAAGGATATCTCATAAAATGTCATGTTATCCAATTGAACTAAATTTATGGTTCTCATATGAATGTGAATATAAAATGAGTCCTAAAAGATGGAATTTATTATAAGAAAAAAAACCCTAATTTGTACATCCAATAAATTTTTATGACTCTAAGTGAAATAAATCTCTAGAATTGTTAATAAGACATTAAATTTTTTATACATAGTAATAATTTATTGTAACTCTAGTTGATTCATAAAATACAAATTTTAATTAAAATAAAAATGATTCCATTTTTTAAGGGCCTATACAAGAAACTTAGATGAAAACATGATTTTTTATCCACAATTCCATTAGGATCACTCATAAATGGGAGGTATGAAACAAGAGTCATGTTTGAAAATTCAAAAAGGGTGTTTGTGTTAAATGAATTCGAAGAAAATGTTATTATTGAAACATGAGATGATAAATAAAGTACCAAATTGGTAAAATGAAATTTGATGCAATTGATTTTTGTTATAATATAGTTTACATGTCTTATGACATCTGGAGAATCACTTTATTCAAGTTTAAAAACTACTTTATACATGCTGAGCTACGATCGGTTAATGGTAATACATGATGGTGGAAACCCATAAGAAATATTATCATAATAATTGAAAGCCTTCAAAAAATATATGAAAATTTGGATATAGCTCAAAATTTTAAACATCGCTTAGGATAGGATGGAAATATATTTCCTATTATAATCCTTCCTCCCAACTATATGCATTCTTATATCTTAAATAAGTGTAACCAAAATCTTTCATTGTTGCATCTACCCTTATTGTCACAACCTAGCTTCACCAAAATATGGAAAAATGGTTTTCAAGATATTTTATTGTAAGGATTTAATTATTTTCAAATTATGATGAGTGCATATGTATTTTTTTATCATTTTAAATCCACCGCATTCCCAAATAGAATAAATCAATTGGTAGAGGATCAGAACTTCCACAATGACTTCATTACAAGTTATTGTGTAGAGTATTATTCCCATAGGCTACAATTATTTGAAAACCCATAAAATTTATTTATAATTCTACATGATAATATGGAATATATGAAAAATTCCTTACCAATGATGGGAATAAAATAAAATTTAGCAAGTTGTGTTATGAACCTCCCAATTACTTTGACTGGTATGCTAACACACGAACATAAAAATGGTTGTTTTAGACATTTCAACCTTCCATAGTTTTTAATGTGGAGATATTTTTAATATTATATCATTATATTTATTTCTCAAAAATCTTGAATAACCAATTATTGATGCGCATGGTGTTCTTTTTGTATAATGGAGGATCCTCAAAATAACCATTGCATGATGCCCTGGTATAAAATGAATTATATTAATATTACGAGGGGTACAAGGAAAAATCATTGTAGAATCAATAAAAATTTTTTATGAAAAAAGTACTTAATTTAATATAAGACTACTATTAATCTATTTTTAATTAGATAGATCTTCAAGTGAAAACAAAAATTATACCTTATTCACACTTGTGTCTGATTTGTTTGTTATCACTTTTTAAATGTTAATCCCTTTTTAAGGTTATTTAATTTTTAGTATGAATTAATTATTTTAATGTATTTACATAGTTTAAAATAGTGTTGAAATCCATGGAAAAAACTATCCCTCACATGAAAAAATCATATGTTTATTACTTAGGGAGAGAATTCCAAACATGTCATATCAAATGCAATACAAGTTAGTTTTATGAAAATGGTAGTGAAGAGAATTGAAATGGAATAATATTATTTATTACCTATTGAAATTTAATGTATGTATATTCAAAATCATTTAATTATATTATATGAAAAGGACCCCATAGCAGTCCTACCATGATTGGTAAAAAGTATTCATTATTTTGCTTAGTAAAAAGGATTACAAGGTGTACAATATACTTTAAGTTTTGTGTTGAATATATAATATAATTATGGGATTAAGGGATCAAGGCATAATATAATTACAATTATATTATATTATAATTTATAATAAAATTTTACATTATTTTATTAGGTAACATTGGTAACATTTTTTGAAGTAATTGAATGTGTGGCATACTAAATGCATAAGTATTTTTGAGGTATTACCAACTTTATGAAACTAAACATGTAGACTTGAGATAATCTGTTACATATAAGTGAGAAAATTATTAATAAAAAAATTAAATGTTATATCTTCCTTTCATTTGGTAGGGAATAATAATAAAAAGGGTGGATAATATGCTTCACAGTAGTTAAATTTATAGGGATTAGAGATTATGGGGGGATTATTAGATCTCAAACATTGGGACAGATATTGTTTTCATCAATATCCTCACAGGGACTTTGATTTAACAATACTCCACCGATAAAATATTGCTTATTTAATTGACCATATTGTTTCTTAAACTTAAAACAATAATAATATGATAATTGTTTTTATTATAAAAAAATAAAATATATGCAAATAAAACACATACGAATTTTTAATTACATCATATTAAATTTTAGATATGTATTTTATATAATTATTTTCACCCAATGTAAAAATTTTCGGCCATTTATAAATATATAACTTTAAAAAATATAATATATATATATTAGTATCATGAATAAGATTACCTAAGAGTTTTAATATCCCTGACTTCTCTAACCTATTTATCATTATAAAAATGCTAAACTAGAAATTATAAATGAATATATTCATGCATAATTTTATTATGGATCATTTAATCTACAATTATAATCCATCTAAGCCACTTATTTCATTATATTAAAGATGGATTATATGGTGTAACACACATTTATTTTTTTAAATTTAATTGTCTCCATACTAAAAATATCATAATATTAGGTTTATTTCCAATCATAATAAAGATATTATTTTGGTATAATATTCAAATATATTTCATACATTTCCTTAGTGAAAAATTTAAGAAAAAAAATCTAAATATTTAAGATTAGGTAACTACCCAGATAACTCTATTTCTAAAAGGCTAATTAAAAATGTTATTTGAATTTAGCTATGCCTAGATAATTTTGTAAACCAATTTTGAAATTTTAATATTTTAAAATTCTTATTATTACATTAATGATATTTTATTACAGTCATCACATCACATTTATAACCTAGTGAGATTAGTTACATTAACTAAGAAATTGTCAAATATAAAGATTTTGAGGTCCAATTCATCTATATGAATTCTCCCTTTTCACATTACTAACAATGAGAAAAATTATACATTTATGAATAACCCTAAATTAATAAATAAATTCATAAGTTACTAATTTAATCAAATAAATGGTTTAGAATATAAAAACAACCTTTTTTCTGCTTCAAACCCTTGTTACAGTTGTTGACTGGTTTGTCAATGGTAGGTGATGGAGCTGTAGATCTAGGTGGTTCACAAGTTCTAAGGGAGGTGTAGGAGTTTATCATTTGAAACCCTTTTTTTATGTGAAGGGATTTTTTAATAATGGATATGAAAAAAAAAATTTAAATATTATTTTTAGTTTAATAAAAATGTTTCTCCTTTTCAAAATCCTTTGATGGATCCCCAATCCTAGGTTGATAAGCTTAAAGGGAAGGTGGGAGAATATAAGGAAGTAATTTTTAGGGATATATTTAAATATTTAAAAATATGCAAGAGTACTTCACATTTATATCCTAGATGCTCTTACAAACAAATCTTCATTATGGTAGAAATCTAGTCTGGTGTGTAAGTTTTTATGATAGTGCCCTAATATTAAAGATTCAAAGCCTGATCCAAGATCCATTTCATGGTATGAGATTTGTTGGATATTTCAGCCATTCATAAAGATTTTTATCCTTATAGAATGTAATAATGAGGATTATTTGGTATAGATTTTGATGGGAGGACCATGGTTTTTGGGTAGATCTGGTCTTTTTTAAAAATATGGTCTCCAAGTTTTGATCCTTATCAAGAAGATATTATAAGATGCCTATATGGGTATAGCTATCAAGACTTACATTGGAATTTTTGGATGAATTTTTGGTTATTAGTATTGAATATACTTCTGGTAATCTCATTAATTTTTATTCATCAACAAAATCAATAACTCAAATGGTGCATGCACAGGTTTGTATTAATGCTAGAATGGATTTGGAATTTCCTAAATCAATTATTTTACTTTCCTCAAGTGGAGAGATAGTTCATAAAATAGAATATGATAATTATTTTTTAACATGTTAGGGATGTAATAAATTAGGTCATGTCACCAAATATTACCTTGTCTTTATAAAAAAAGGGAATGCTTTTGTATTTAGGAAGGATCAAAATATCTAGACTAAGAAGAATAATATTGGTCTAGAAGATGTTTCAAGGAAGATAATTCCTATTGAGGTAGTATTTTAATATTCAATTACTTTTAATTATGTTTATACTTAGAAAAAAGGTAGGAATATACATGTATTAGGTAGGTTTATTAAATCTAAAGAGAATGACAGTGTCACACACCCAGGTATGAAAGCAGGGTTATATGCAATTTCTCCTTATTTAAGAAATCTTCTAGAAAAGATACATGAAATTGAAATTGACTTGGATAAATAAATATAAAAAATTAAGTTACCTTCAATGATTTCTTCTCAATTAGTGTCTCCTAAGAATAAGAATGATTTCTAATGTTTGTAAAATTTGGAGGAAGTGGAGGTTGAATATATGACCAACTCAAATTGTTCCCCAGTAAAGAAAACTCATTCTGAATTAGCTTTAAATGAAGATAAAGTGGATAGTAAAGAATTTTCTAGTAGAATATTTTCAACATGTAATTCTCTAAGCTTTAAATTGGATTTTAATAAAGAGAATAAGGATTTTATTTTAGATGGTTTTGAAAGGCAAGCAAATATTGGTTCACACAATAAAAAGGGAAGAATTTTGTTTGAAGAGACAAGGAATAATCAAACTAAAAATGATATAGACAATGGATCTCAATCTATTATAAAGATTAAACCTATCAAGGAATCTATTAGGTAATAGAATAAATAGGAATCATGAAGGTTTTATCTTGGAATATTAGGTGTCTAAATCATTATAGTAAACATAGAATATTTAGATATTTGAGGAAAGTTAATGTATTAGATATTATGGATATTTAAGAAACTAAAATGGCAAAGGAAGTGTTACAGAGTAAAAAATATTTTCTATAGAAAGGAGTTGTGTTGGCTAGTGTTGGTTCAGAGGGGGATTCAAGAGGTATTGTTACTTTGTGGAATGACAAAAAAGTTTAAGGGAAAGTTTTGATTCAAATTATAAATAGATTGGTAATTTAATTTACTGATATATTTCATAATTTATCTTGGGTTATCTCTAATATTTATGCTCCTAATAATCTTAATGGTAGGATAAAACTATGGATTGAGTTGAGATATTTAGAAATAATTATAATAATTATTAATGCATGTTAGTTTCAGATTTTAATACCTTGATTCGTATTGGGGAAAAGGGGGGAATTCAATTTCGCTCAAAAAGCATGGAGGAATTGGTTGAGTTTATAATAGTCAATGGATTGTTTGATATTGAATTAATAAGATCTATATATACTTGGTCTAAAAATATATTTGGTGAAAACCTAGTATAGATAAGATTAGATAGTGTATTAATTACCCTAGTTGGTTTGGAATTTAGAACTTCTATTTATCTTCTTTGCCAAGGATTGGCTTTGATCATAATCCTTTGATTATTAATATTTTAGACAGGTTTAAAACACAAAATTCACCTTTCAAATTTGAACATATGTGGTTTTCTGACCCATATTTAACAAATATAATCTCTAAATGCTGGAATGTGTAGATAATGGGTATAACTATGTTCAATTTGGTACATAAATTAAAGACTATGAAAAGGAAAATTAGAATATGGAATCATGAGGTTTATGGGAATATATTCAGATAGAAGGAAATCATTAATATTGAGATTAATAACATTAAATAGATTATAATAGCTTATGGTCTTATCGAGGCACTTCTTCATAAGGAACAAAAAGTGGAATTAGATTATCATTTCATTTTAAATTAAGAAAATATTTTTTGGAGATAAAAATCAAGGGCAACTTTGGTTACATGAGTGGGATATAAATATGAAGTTCTTCCATCTGAATACTATCAATAATAGAATTCATAATCATATAACTAAGATTGTTGAGGATAATGGAATTATGGTAGATATAAAAGAACAAGTAGTTTTATATTTCAAAGAAATGTTTTCTTCTAATTTTAAGATGGATATAGAAAACACTTCTAATTTTCTACAAAATACTCCAAAGCTTATTTCTAATACTTACAATGATAATTTATTGAGATATTAATAGAATAAGAAATTTAGGCTATGGTTTTTTCTATGAATAAAGACAAAGTGTTTGGTCCTAATGAATTCCCTATGGTGTTCTTCCAAAACTTTTAGAGTATTATTAAACTAGATTTATGTGAAACAATGAATGAATTTTTTCCTTTTGGGAAATTGCTTAGAGAATCAAATAATAAATTTATTTCTCTTATAAAAAATAAAATAGGAGCTTCATAGTTCAAATATTTTAGGCCTATTAGTATGTGCAACTCAGTGTATAATATTTTTTCTAAAATTATGGCTTTGAGAATAAAGCCATTTTTACACAAAATAATCTCTTCTAATCAGGGAGATTATGTTTCTATAAGACAAATTTAGGATGGAATAATTTTCGTTCATGAGATGTTTCACTCCATGGAAAATATTTAAAAAGTTGGTATGGTGTTCAAGATTGATATGGCCAAAGCATATGATAGGGTCGATTGGGTTTTTTTGGATTTAGTTCTACAAATATTTGATTTTCACAGATATATTAGAAGATTTATTTATAGTTGCATTTCTACTTTTATGTTTTATATAATCATAAATGGCTTCTGAGTAGGATTTTTTGGAAGTGAGAGGGGTAGAAGACAAGGGGTTCTTTATCTCCTCTTCTATTTATAATCATGGTAGATTCATTAAGCATATTTTTTTTGGTTGCTATTGAACAAGGAAGTGTGAAGGTATTTAAACCAACTTCAAGATTTACACCTTATCTTCATCAATAATTTGTGGATGATATGATTATATTATTAGAGGCTTTGGTAAGAGAGGCCAAATAAATTAAGAAAATTATAGATAAATACTTAGTTGTTTATAAATAACTGACTAATTATTCCAAAAGTGATTTACTATTTATTAATATTCCTAGCCTTCATCAAATAAATATATCATGTGTTCTAAATTGTCACATCAAGGATCTTCCTTTCATTTATTTGGGTATGCCTCTTTTTCAAAGTAAAATGAAGAACGAGCTTTGGTATCCTTTATTGGATAGATTCCAAAAAAATCTTTCTAGTTAGAAAGGGTTAATTCTTACACAAGTAGGTAAAGTGTTAATTATCAAGAGTATTTTTCAAAGTATACCTATTTATATTATGTCTCTTTTATAAATTCCAAAGGCTATTCACGAAAAAATTGATACAATTCAAAAAAAAATTATGTGGATGGGAGTAAAAGATAGTCATAAATTCCCATTGGTGACTTGGGATAAAATTTGTCTTCATAAATCTTGTGGGGGATTCGGTATTAAAAAATTATCTTTGATGAATAAGGCTCTAGTTTATAATCTTTGTTGTAAATTTATTAAAGAACCATCTTCTTTTTCTAAGATATTTTGTGCAAAGTATCTTGATAATATATCTCCATTAACTTTCCTATATGAATCTTTGAATATGATAGGATCAGTGATTTGGAATTTTTTTTTCAAAAATAAAGAGACTTTGATTAGGGGATGTAAATGGAATCTAGGTCATGGTCAAACCATAATGTTTTTTAGGCATCCCTAGACTATTTATTGCTCTTTAGATTCTATACAACCATGGAATCAAATTTCCCCTATAAATATATTCTATTTATGAGGATATGGTATCTGATTATATACATGTTTGTAATGGTTATAAGAAGTGGAAATTGATATCTCTAGAGGATGATAATGAGGATACATCTATTATTATTTTATATCTAAATTTTATTCTCTAAGGAAATTATATTACTACGTTACAAAGGGAGGATGAGTTAATTTGGAGTGCTTATTTTGATGGTAGCTATCAATTGAAATCTGGATACTTGAAGATTTTAAATCTATAAAAAAAATATGGAATCCATTGGGAAAAATTTGGCAAAAAAATTGATTTCAAAAATCAATATTTTTAGTTGGTTGAGTCTTAAGAATAAAATTCTTACTTTGGATAATTTATCCAAAAGAGGTTTGTATGTGGTTAATAGATGTGTGTTATGTGAAAATGATTGGGAATTTGTGAATCACATATTAATTGAATGTACTTTTGTTTTCAAATTTTGGAGATTCTTTCTTGAAAAATTCAAAGTTGAGTGGTTTTTCCCTCCAAAAATTATAAAGGCTTGGGTAACCTGGTCTTGCCCATATTATAACAAAGAACTTACAGATCTTTAGAATATGTATTTTTTGCATGTGTTATGGGGGATTTGGAAAGAAAGGAATAATAGGATTTTTATTAATATTCAAAGTTCTTTCTACAGAGTCTCTAATCACATTTTTTAATGATATAGGAAAACATCAAGAGTGTTAGATGGATGAAAATAGATCCTTTTATACCCTTTGAAAAAAATTTAGTGAAAAAATGGAATATTGATATTGAAAAATGTCTTATAATTGATCCAAAAATAGCTTTAAGAAAATATATACGATGGATGGTGCCCCAAATAAGATGGATAAAACTTAAATTTGATGGATCATCAAAAGGAAATCTAGGAATTTCAAGAGGAGGGGGTGTAATTTAGGATCATTATGGACATATCATTTTAGCTTATGAAGGTAATATGGGTTTTTAGACCAATCACTTCTCTAAGGATCTTGTAGCTTTATGGGGTATATAAGTTGTTATTAAGTTGGGATACAAGTGCTTATGTGTTGAGGGAGATTATTTCAATATTATTTATTGTATTAACAAGAAATCAATGGTGTCATGGTCTATTGATCATATTATTAGTGAAATTTTACATGTTAGCAAAAGTTTTGAAAAAATAATTTCTCAACATACCTACAGGGAGGGAAATATGTTGGTTAATCTTTTTCCCAATAGAGGGGTGGAGTCTAAATACTTAAATATTTGGGGATTATTAGATAATATTCCCCATAATTTTATTGAAATTCTTTAAAATGAAAAATATGACACAAGATATAACCAAAGTTCTCAAAAGGGCTTATTTTACCCTAGCAAAACATGGTATTTATGCTTTTGTGTTTTTAGTATGATTATGGATGATGTGTGGGATAATCATTATAATAGATGGAATGATCATTAATAATTCACTAAGAAGTGTGTATAAGGCGTTATCATGAATGAGAGTTGGGGGTTTTGGCTTAATCACATTTTTATAATTGGTAAAGGATAGCATACAAAGAAGAACAAAGGAATTGTAGAGTATAGGAAAGGAACAATGAAGATGGGAGGACACAAGAATAGGATTGAACATATGAATGTTGATGAAGTGAGGAAAAGGTCTGAGGTATGGATTATTTTGAAAATTGGGGGTCTTGCTTCTTTTATGGAAAAACATTTCTAGATACGACCTGTATCTTTTCACTTTATTCATCAAAAATTAGAAAAAAAGGTTATAAGGATCAAGAATATTTCAGTGGAGATAATAGAGGAACTTATTGATACAATAATGGGTATTCACATTGATGAGTATAGATATATTAAATTGATTACTAGGTAGGAGTATGAGAAATTAAAATTCTTGGTGGGTAATGAAACCTTGACTGCTTTTCAGGGAGGTTTCAAGCAGGAAGATTTCCTAGTTCTATTTGATGAGGTTGTTGAACATATTATATGGTATGCCACTCTTGATGGAAGATATAATGTTGTGCACTATTATCTCCTACCATTTTAAACTATATGAGGCATCATATACTGGTAAGCATTCCATTTTATATTTTTCATTCTCTTGAGAATTCTATGAAGGAGGTTTAATTAGGTAGTAAAATGGAACCGTTGCATCATGGTGTGATTTTATTGATTTATAATTTTTTATTGCCCAACATCCTTCCCTAAAAGTTGATATTGGGAGAAATAAAAAAGGGAGGCATAAGTTTTTTGTGCAAGGAAAGGGAAATGCAAATTTTTTTCATAGCTCTAAGCAATATATCCCCAATATGAATTTAAAAAGTAGGAACAAACCTCATCCTCATAAGGATTTAGGTATTGATGGGGATTATAATGTTGATAATATGCATGGTGGTGATAATATAATTTATCTTGATTTTTAAACTACTAAGGTAGTTGATATGGTAGGGAAAATTTTGGATGTTCAATTTGAACAAAATATTAAGGTGAAAGGTGAGAACAAGCTTGATATGACTCAGGCGGTTAATGAAGTTTGTGGTAATAATAGTATCATTAATTTTGAGATGGGAAAGAATATTTAGGAGAATATAGAGGCAGCTTTTCATATTACCTATATTAATAGAGATGATATGGTTTAGATGGTGAATCAAGATCTAGGCATACATAGGTGTGAAAGGATTGTTGAGAAGAAAAAGAATATTAAAGAGACTACTAAAGACATGCTTCATATAGCTCAGGTAAGGATGGATTTAGATTTATTTAAGAATATTATAACTCATCAAGACAAATTTAAAAATTTATAGGATGAGATTAACCTTCATAAGGCATTCTTGAAATGGTTTATGAAAGATCATTCTAGGCTTAAATAAGAGATGAGCAATCTCAAAAAGTAGTATGTTTTATATTGTACCAAGAATGACAGATTGATATATCTTCTAACATTGATAATTTGAGGTAAATAATTATTAGGATAGATAATGATAATATATAACACAAATAAATTCTAAATCTATCGGTAAGTTTTAACAAAGTGACTATTCATAATGTAATGCAAAGTATGCAGGTTTTGGCAAGATTATTAAACAATGCTAGTACTCAAGGTAATGATAATTTCCTCAAGAAGAATATTAAGGGTGATGATTATAATTATTCTAAAGAATAAATGGAAAATGGATTGGATATAAACTTTCAAATTATGATCAATGAGTGGAAAAATGTATATGATGAGTGGAAAAATAATCATTGATGGTGATCTAATGTTGTGAAACTACTGTGTAGGTGTTATTTTTCTACTATTTTGGATGTCATTCTCTTTTTTATTAAATTTTGGTTTGATGGTTGGTTTTCATCACTTATTTGATTGTTTTTAATGGGTTTATTCCCTTTTAAAAATCATTTTTACCTTTAATAGAACATATAAGCGACCTAGATTCTAAAATATTGAAAAGTTTGTTTGAGAGATTCTGATAGATTAGTAGATGTTTTTAATACTAAATATTAAATAAAATTAATTATTATTAATTAATTTATAAATATTTATGAATATTTTTAAACATTTTAAAAATTATTATTTAATTTATGTTAATGTGTATAATTCAAATATAATTTCTAATGTGCATTTACTTCATTTAATTCATGAAGATCCTTGAAATTATTTATGTAATGCACATTGTCTTTTTCATCATTTACTAAATTTAAAGTGTGTTATCATTATTATTAATACTTATCATCCACATTATTTTTTTTATTTAGCATATATATAATCAATTTGATATTATTTATTATTTAGACAATTGTGCATCTTTAAGGTTATCTCAATCACTTATCATCTATCTATGTCATGAAAATATATCTCTCTAGCAAATAAGTTCATTTGATATTTTAGATATTTAGTGTTTATTATCATTTATGTTATATGTTTCACTCTTCCTTGAGCCTTAGGGATCATGTTATTAGATATACCATTATTTTATTTTCTTAATTTATCCTTACGCTACTTATTTATATCCATAAATACTTGGCATTTGAAAGGGCAATGATAGTGAGATGTGTTTACTATTGGTTTATGTTAAATTTTATTTAAAAATAGGTATGAAATACCATGGTTTAATCTTTTAATATATTGAAATTAAGGTATTTTATTCTCCCTCTCTAA
This sequence comes from Torreya grandis, assembly GCA_037957365.1. NCBI lineage: Eukaryota > Viridiplantae > Streptophyta > Pinopsida > Cupressales > Taxaceae > Torreya > Torreya grandis. The sequence continues at coordinate 142,337 of JARHVA010002459.1, forward strand.
TGGTTACAGTAGAGGATCATGTCTGAGATCCAATCTTGTGGGATTTTATGAGACGTACCATCAAAAATGTAAGAAGTAAATCTTAGAGGAATGGTCTTCATGTTATGGTTAATAATATCTCATATAAGTTTAGTCACTTGAAAGATAAATTTTTATGAGATTATACATTGGTCAGTAAGTAAAATATATATAAGCCTCTGGTAATTCTATGCTAGATTGGTTTTGATGGAATTATTTTTAACCCCCTTACTTTTTTTCATTATAAGGTTTGTTTTAGACAAACCATCTATCAATATTCACCTTGAATAAATGTATGACATATTACCATAATTACTTGGGGACATCTATATCTCTTATGTGAATAAATTGGAAAAAAATACATGTCTATCATATGTTCAAATTAGTATCCTTGATACAACTTGTAATAACTTGGTTGAGGAAAAAGATGAAGTAGAATCTTAATTTACTAAGAGTTGAAATGAATGTGTTTATAAAGAGAACATTGAATTTTAAGATTCATGATCTATCTAATCTCCTGGAGTTATATCTCATCAAGGAAGTTGTGATTTTAGATTTTGATGAAAGTTTCAATTATTGATGGTTTTTTTATACTAATTTATCCTTTTTTGGGGTTGTTAACCAACTGGATGTTTTTATTGTTATTTTTGTTTTTAAATTTTATTTAATTTTATGTGTTGGCATGGCTATATAATATTTTTTTACCTTTTTGTATATTTTTTATGTAATTTATTAAATAATTATTACTTATTATTCTTGAATATAATGTATTTTTTAAGATATTAAGCAGGTGTTACTTATTTTTATCAACATTTCTATTAACAAATAAAAAATGGTTCAAAGGTGTTTTAACTATTTAGGACTTAGTAGATGTAAATCCTAGGTTGATAAAGGTATGAGTATAGTAAATTAGGTACAAATATGTAATAAATATATCTACTTATTTGTAACATAATTAAATTTGTTTGACATTTCTAAATGTATCAATAAATAATTAAAAAAAGTAATTAGCTAGAAAATGCCTAAAATAGGAGTTATGGAGGATGAAAACTAAGATAGAGGCTACTCTGAGTGTCATGGAAAGGATCCAAGTGTTAAAACACTTCCTACATAGTATATCTGTAATTGGAAAGTAGTAACATGTGGTGATAGTGTAATATGTGTATAACTATCCTAAGATTTTGAGTGCACATGTGTCTAGGTTTAATAAGCTTGTTATTATGCACACACATTATGGATATATATAGATGACATGTTTTGATTGATTTTGTATGTAAACCTTAAACCTACATGTTACTTTGACATCTGATTGGTAGACATAGTAAAGTGTGCTTTTTAGTGGGGTAGGTTGGACATCCTCAAAACCTCACTATGATGAGAGTTGCCTATATATAAATACATTGAAGATGGGTGAATCCTAATCTAGTTATCCCCACTTAAGTGCTAGTGAAAGTGTAAGTGAAGCTAGTATGAATGTTGACTTGAGTGTTTTGAATGTGCTTGATATTAGAAACCTAATTAATCTAAGCTTAAGAATAATTTATATGGTTGTATGTAGAATTAGGGAAGAATAAAGATTGATGCCTTGACTATACACATATTATTATAAGTTTGTCTATGTAATTTGTATAGAATTTCCATGTAGTGGATAGAGGGATAAAAGTAATGTATATAAACTATTATAGTGCTTGTGTGGGTCTATGTGGTTGCTCATTTGAAAAGATATTTTTTGGTAACAAAATTATGGAAAAGGATAATAATGCCCAAAATGTGACACTACCACCATGGGTAACTACTATAAAAATTATGGTGCTAGGTACAGGTGGAAAAACCTAAGTCACTATGGGGTAAGATGTTAAAATGAGGTTCTAAGACTAATTTAGGGATGTTTGTATCCTACACAAATGTTAGATAAATGTTTAAATATTACATACGATAAGTTTAAGGACAAGCTAGGGATGGGTGCTATCAAGTAACACTCTTAACACTCACACATAATTTTTAGGTGATTACAAAAATCTAGTTAGTTATAAGCCAATTACTTATCCCAGGTAGGTAAAATCCTTCTGGTTAAGAGTTATTTGTAGAGCATGCATATTTAATGGATGTTAGTCTTCAAAATTCATTATAAAGTAGAAAATATAATTGATCAGATCAAACATAGATTTATGTCATAAATAAAGGAGTAGATAATGATAATTTCTCTAGTTAATTGAGAAAAGGTATGGAAACCCAATAATAGAGGGGTATTGGGACTATGACAAGTTAAAGGAATGAACATAACACTATTTTAAAAATAAGCCATGATAATTATGAAATAATTATATAATAGGACTAACATTATCAAAGTTAGTACCTATAAAATAAATTATAGAACTAATATCTAAATGAATAAGTCCCTTGCCAAGGTTTATGTTTTTGGAAAGTTGTGATAATAAAAGAGATATCTTGTGTAAAAGATACAAATGGGTTGTGAGGGATGGAAGATCCTTTGACCCTTAGATATTAAACTTAACTATATAAATAATTATCAACTATAAGGACATCATCCAATTATTCAAATCTTCAATAGGGAGTAAAGTTATAGACTATTGGTACTTAAACGGGCTGACCCCATGTTGGAAATAACTGATCTTTTCAAGAATAACTAAGGACCAAAATGAATTTATTTATATTGTAATTTCTAAAATTATAACTATCCAAATTTTCTTATTTCACAAAAAAGATAAGCTTATTTGGCACCTAGATCCCATGGGTGACTATATCGTTAAATCTTATTTTCTAGTGGATTAGGCTTTAATAGACCCTGACCCATCTAAGTCCAAGTTTTGACACAAAATTTTGATATAAAAAATTATTATTTTTAGATTTTTCACAAGTTAAAATATAATAATCACTATTTACAACCTTAATATTAGAGTATTTTAGGTGCCAAATAGATGTAGTCTTTGTATGGAAGAGGAGAAAATTATTAATAACATGTTCTTAGGATGCAACTATGCTAATTCTATCTAGCATTCTCTGATGTGATTTATTAAAATATATTGGGTACCACCTAATTCCATATGGGACATATTTATAAAATAAAATTCAACTTAGAAATATAAGGCTCTAAATATTCTTTAGAATCTCACTCTTCCTCACTTTCTCTAGGGAATCTAGAAGGAAAGAAACAACAAGATTTTTAGAGGAAAAGGCTTGATTAATAGATCAATCAAGGAAAAAGTGTTGAGGATATGAAGGAAAAATAGGATTACATGATTCTTAAAAATATCAAATGGAGTGCCAAGGTTTATTTAAGTGTTTTTTATCTATGGAATCTTAAGCTTCCTCAAAATCCTGATTTGAGAAACAACCCCTCTCAAGAATCAACCAAATAGACCCCTTCATTTTAAGGATGGTACAAAATCAAATGTTATGGTGCCTCTAAAGGTAACCCAGGGCCGTATAAAATTTGTGGGGTGCCTAGATACATTACTATGAATCTTGTATTTTCCTAAGCAAGTAAGTAGGAAACCCAAATAAATCATGTTTCAGAAATTAGATCTGCCCTTTGGGGCATTAAGGCATTTCAAAGTTAGATATGGATGGAAAATCATTAAAAATAATTAAATACCTGAAAGATACATAAAAAATATTTTAAACTATTTAAAATTATATTAAATATGGTAAGACCTTTCTATCTTCCTTTCATGAAACCAAAATTGACCACATCTTTAGAGAAGGGAATGGTTATGCAACCCTTCTCATGAATATGGGTCTTTGGTGATTTTATGATTCAATAAACCTAAGGCTCTAATCCACCCAATTTCAACCTTCTAAACCATATCCTATTGGAAAATTTGAATGGGTTTGAGTTCTCTTTTCTAGTTGATGACTAAACACTTCTTCAGTGTCATAAGTGTTTTTTTATTTTATCCATGATGTTCCTAGATTTTTATTTTGTGGTAGTGATGTTGGGCCACACATAAACCTTATGAATAGGTTTTTTGGGTTTGGGTTATATGGATAACCCTACTTTGATATATATTTATTTTTTTGGGGTCCCCTCCTTGTCACATTTGCCTAGTCCTCTAAATGGTGACCTAGGCCTCCATCTATGCCCACGATGGTTCTAGATCCAATCAAACACCAAATGGATACCCTCCTTTTCAAATGTTATATGTTTAGGTCACTTGGGGACTCAGTTTCCTCTTTTCAACACCTACACCTTTCTTCTACTTCTCTATCTAGTTAAAATTAGATGCTTTAGTTATATTTGTAGACCTGGTCCTATGCTTATTTTATCCAAGTGGGCTCCTACATTAGTTGTTTATGGATTTATAGAGACCTAAGCCTCCATTCATGCCCAAGATGGTTTAAGATCAACTAATATTATATATTGGTTTATTCATTTGTATTTGTTTCATTTTGATTCCTAGGGTCCCCATTGGTTCTTTTTGAGACATGGGACTATCCTTATTTATTACAGTCTAGTTTTTGGTCTAGCTAAAACTGATTAGTTTTTGCACCAGTCAAAAGCATTTCTTTTCATTGTTATTTCCTTTCTTGGTTGGGTACTTTTGTACTTCTTGGTGAGTTATACCTTCTTTTTGATTGTGTATGTTAGAGGAGACCCATACCTCCTAATGTATATGTGTTGGGTTCTACACCAATAAAAGTGGGCTTACCTTAATCTGAATAAACAAAAAAATAATTATAATTATAATTGAGATTATTTATAAAATCTTAAAATAATATGAGTGTAAATTAGTACAATGTATTTTTTATAATTAAATTTTAAAATAATTGATTATTTTGCTGAAAAATCTAATACAAGTAAAATTATTGTAAATGATATGGATATATTTCATGAACTAGTGGCCATAACTTCTTTTTTAAATAATTAGTTAGCTTAATTAAACTATTGACTGCTAACGTTTTTGTAAACATAATTATTAGTTTAAATTAAATAATATTTTATTCATCTTTTTCTATCTAAAATGAATTATATGTCTATCTTAAATGAAACATTTATTGTTGGTTCTTTTTTATTCAAACTAGATTAAAAAATGAATAAATACAAGAGTGGTAAAGATTTAAATTAGTGAAAGGTACATGTGTTATTTTAATAAAAAACCATCCAATTACAATTTATTTTAAAAATATTTTTTTATAAGATTAAGTGGTTGGTACATGGTTTTATACTATAATATAAATATACTCATATAATATAATAAATTTAATGAATAAAAAATTGTTAGTTATACTATATTCTAATTAAACTCATAAAATATAACTATATTTAATGAACTAGTGGTTATGATTTCTTTTATAAACAATTATCTTAATTATACTGAGTTATCAAACACTACCTATCATGGGAAAATTATGTTTAACTGAATTAATATTTTGTATATATTTTCCCATGGATATTTCTCTAATATTTTATATGATAAAAATCTTTTAAAATATGTGAAATATATGTAAATCCTAAATAAATAACTGACTAAACCTTTTTGTATTCAAATTATAAAAACAAAGAAAGAAATGTATGTGTTGGAAATATTGTCATTGATGTCAAAGGTCGAGCATTATTGATGATAAAGGCCCCATTGCATTTAATGTTGTTTATCTTGGCTAATGTGAGTTAATATTTATTTAATATTAACAAATATATTTTTGGTTGCATATGAGACAAAAGAAGGGCCCATGGAGAAGTCAAAGAGCCATGGGATAAAGACAAAAGAAGGATGGGACGCATTTTCCCATGAAAAGTCATCTTGCGGAATACCAAGAGTCACCAAGTGAAGACAAAAGAGTAAGGGTGCAATTTCTCATGAAGGGACACCTTAAGGAATACAAAAAGTCACCAAGATGAGGACAAAATATGGAAGGACATTTTTGATCATGAAGGGTCACCACATGACTTTTCAAAGGCTTGAATATGAAGGGTCATCCAATATTGGTGCCATTTTCCATGAGGATTGAAGGGTCACAAAGGGGGAAGGCCAAAGGTCATTTGGAAAGCTATAAATAAAGGCTTGAGAAGCCATTTGTAAAGATGAATGAAAGAGGTTGATTTGATATTGTATTATCTAGCTTAGAAGAGCAATTGTGAGAGTTGAATATGATTTTTATTTGTTATATCTAGCTTAGAAGAGCAAAGGTGAGAGAGAGGAAAGAGATGTTGTATTTAACTATCATTTGTTGATATAGCAACATTGAGAGATAGGTGTGTGGTATACACAAATTGGTTGGTGCTCATGTGGGTTGGTGCTCACAAATAATAGTTGGGTTGGTGCTCGGCAAAGGGGTATGGTGCTCCTATGGGTTGGTGCTCATGAATAGTAGCTGGGGTGGTGCTCGACAAAGGGGTATGGTGCTCCTACAAGTTTGGCTTATGAATATTGTTTGGGTTTATGCTCATTCATATACTTAAGATTGTTCTCTATGGTTTTTCCTACATTGGGTTTCCACGTTATATCTGGTATCTCCCTTTCTTGTGTGATGTTTACTATTTGAGTTTTATTGCATATCTTGAATGTTTGATTAAGGGAAAGTTTTATAAGATATATGATATACTGATTCACCCCCCCTCTCAGTATATCTCGTGCTTAACAATAGGTATTAGAGCATGTTCCTTTTTGAAAAGTTTTATAACTTGAAGGTAGATCAGGAAAGCACAAGATGGCCATACATAAAGGTGCCTCTGCAAGCAAAATAATAGTTGATCAAGAAGAAGAAGAGGATGAAGTTGAAATGAATATGGAAGGAGAACTCATGTTTTCCTTAGAAGAGTTGAAAATTATTGAAAAAAAAAATTCAAGATTAAAGCGTCAAATTGAGAAAAATGAAAAAGAGTCAAAGGAGATAATTGAAGATCTACAAGCGCACTTTGAAGAAGCCAAGAAAAATAAAGAAGATCTAATGGCACAGTTGAAAATATCAAGAAAAGAATGTGAAAGATATGTTACTGAAATTGCCTCTTTAAAAGAAGAGATTGAGAAAGTAGTCAATAATAAAATAGTCAATGATTCAAAATTTGAGAATAACACTAATATGTTGAATAAGATATTAGAAAGCCAAAAGGAAATATCAAATAAGATAGGTATTAGTTTTGAAAAGAAGAAGAGCTATGGTGAAGCTCTTATAAATAAAGAAACAAGAAGGGAAGGAGTGAATACTACAGAGGACAAAGAAGGCTGGAAGGAACAAAGCTATTAAAGGCAATCAGGTCAGAGATTCAAAAATAGGTCCTATTTTTATGGTTACTATTTTTATTTTAATGGATATGGTCATAAGAAATTAGAATGTATAAAAAGAGATAAAAATCTAAAAAATAAGGAAAAGGAAGGTCATGTAGAGTCAAGCAGAAGCTATAACTCTTTTGCTCCTCTATCAAGCTTTGATGAAGATACCATAATTTGTTACAAGTGTAACAACTTCAGACACATAGCTCAGTATTATAGAAGCGTGTTTGAGTCAGTCAAGAAGGACCAGAGTTTCAAGGCTCCATTCATCAAGAAAAAGGTTCAGACATGGCAGAAGAAACAATTTGAAGGTTCTATGTTGGTCTAGACAGCTTTGCATGCAAAAATTAAAGAAAAGCCATGGTTTATTGATAGCGGATGTTTGAGGCACATGACAGGAGATAAGAGCAAGTTGATAACCTTGAAGAAGAACAATGGTGGCACAGTGAAATTTGGGGATAATACTACTGTCAGAATTGCCAGAAAAGGTACACTAAGTTTAGATAATGGTAGAACTAAAACTAAATATGTTTTATATGTAGAAGGTCTTAAGCATAATCTTTTGAGCGTAAGTCAAATGTGTGATTAGGGGCACACACTAAAGTTTTATGTAGAAGGTTGTGAAATTAGAAGAAAATATTTAGATGTATTGATTGCAGATGCTCAGAGAACAGGTAATAACTTATATATGTTATCAGACATCAAAGGTAAAAAATGTTGTTTGATTCAGATTGAATAAAGTTGGCTATGGCACAGGAGAATGGGGTACATAAATTTTGACAATCTTATCAAAATTTGTAAAAAGCAAGCAGTCAAGAATCTTCCAACGATCACAAAGCCATCTAACATGCTTTGTAGACCTTGTCAGCATGGGAAGTAGGTTAGAAGGCAATTCAAAACAAAAGAGTACTCAACCACTCAAATGCTAGATCTTTTTCACACTAATCTATGTGGACCTATGAGGACTCAAAGTACTCAAGGTGATAAATATTTCATGTTGCTTATTGATGATTTTTTACGTATGACTTGGATAATGTTTTTAAATAAAAAATTAGAAGATTTTAGATAGTTCAAAGCATTCAAAGCATTATTTGAGAATGAAACTAATCTAAAGATTGAGTGTCTAAGATCAGATCAAGGAGGAGAATTCATGTCAGATCAATTTATTGAGTTTTCTGAAGATCATGGAATAAAGAGACAGTATTCAACAGCCAAAACTCTACAACAAAATGGAGTAGTTGAACGAAAAAATAGAACAGTTCAAGAGATGGTGAGGACAATGCTAAATGAATCCAAGATAGCAACTAAATATTGGAGAGAGGCAGTTGGTAAAATAGTGAATATTTAGAATAGAGATTTATTAAGATTCAATAGAGATAAGACTCCTTATGAGCTATGAAAAGACAAACTAGCAACAATTGATTATTTCAGAGTTTTCGGTAGCAAATGCTTCATAAAGAGAATCAATGAAAAACTTGGTAAGTTTAAATCAAAAGTAGATGAAGGTATATTTCTTGGTTATTCTTAAAATTGCAAGTGTTAGGATATAAGAAGATGGAACACAAAAGATTAGTAATCTAGTAGACATTCCTGAAATCATTGAAGAGGAAGGCTTTGAAGAAATTAGATGAAGATGAGGAAAAGGAGAAAAAGGGCACACCAAGACTCCATCCAAATATGTTCAAAAAAATCATAATGAAAGTGACATCATCAGGGATATAAAAGAATGAATTTGCACTAGAAGAATGATGGTAAGTGAATTTGAACAAGTTAATTTCTCTTTGTTATCTAAAATTCAGCCTAGAAATTTTTGAAAAGCCAGACATGATGAGCATTGGGTCAAGGCTATGGATGAAGAATTAGATCAGATAGAAAAGAATGATACTTGGGAATTAGTGCCTAGACCAAAAGATCATAATGTGATAGGAACAAAATGGGTTTATAGAAATAAGCTGAATGAAAAAGGAGAAGTAACCAGAAATAAAGCAAGATTAGTATGCAAAGGATATGCTCAGATTGAGGGAATATATTTTGAAGAAACTTTTGCACCAGTAGCAAGGTTAGAGGCTATTAGAATGTTTCTTGCATATGTAGTATTTAAAAATTTCAAATTATTTCAAATGGATGTCAAATCTACCTTATTAAATGGTAATTTTGAAGAAGAGGTCTACATTGAGTAGCCTAAGGGGTTTATTCTCTCGAATATTTGTTATCATGTATGATGATTGAAGAAAGCATTATATGGATTAAAACAAGCTCCCAGAGCTTGGTATGCAAAACTTGATAAGTACCTACAAGATCAAGGATTCAAGAGAGGATTTGATAATAGTAATCTTTACTTCAAAACAAAGGGTGAGCATCAATTGATTATTGTGGTTTATGTTGATGATATCATTTTTGGAGGAAATATTGAAAAGATGACAAAAGAATTTTTTGATAGAATGAAAAAAGAATTTGAGATGTCTATGCTTGGATAATTATCATTTTTATTAGGATTACAAATATTTCAATCATATAAAGGAATTTTTATATCTCAAAGTAAATATGCCAAGGAAATGTTGAAGAAATTTGGTTTTGAGGATTGTGTACCAATTGACACACCTATGTGTACAAGAAATAAGGTGAGAAAGGATGAACATTCACCTATTACAGATAAATATTTGTATAGATCTATGATTGGTAGTCTTTTCTATTTGACAACATTAAGACCAGACATCATGCATGCAGTAGGTATGGTTGCAAGATATCAGTCATCTCTAAGAGATAGTCATGTTCTGTTGGTGAAAAGAATATTTAGATATATCAAAGGGATAGTGGATTATGGATTATGGTATCCCAAAAGTAAAGATTTCAATTTAGTTGCTTATACAGATTTAGATTGGATAGGGTGCTTAGATGATAGAAAGAGTACAAGTGGAGGAACTTTCTTCCTTGGTGATAGCTTAGTATCATTACTAAGCAAGAAGTAGAACTTAGTATCAATTCCTACACCTGAAGTAGAATATATTGCAGCAGTATTGTGTTGTACTCAAGTGCTTTGGATGAAGCAAAATTTGGAAGATATCAAGGTAAAGTATGATGAACCTATTTCCATTTTTTGTGATAACATAAGTGCTATAAATATTTTGAAAAATCCAGTAATGCATTCAAGAACAAAACATATTCCCATTATATATCACTTCTTGAGAGAGTAGGTTGCAGATCAACAAGTTAAGTTGGAATATATTAGTACTACAGAGCAAATTTTAGATATGTTCACAAAGGCACTACCAAAAGACACATTTGAGTATCTATGAGAGAAGTTGGGAGTAATTTCCTTTACTTCTTGCCATTGAGGTTCAACATCAATTGAGGGGGAGCTAAGTGTTAGCTCCAAGTAGGCCCTTTGCCATTTATGTCAAAGGTGGAGAATAATAGGTACATATACAAGTATAGGTGCAGAAATAGGTGTAGGGAATAGGTACAGGTTGCTACAATAAGGGGAAGTTATTGTATGTTTTGCAACTGATAGTATGTGCAAGTGACAAGATGTGGCAGTTTCAGGATTGAGGTTGCCACCAATGATAAAGGGGGAGATTGTTGGAAATATTGTCATTGATGTCAAAGGTCTAACATTATTGATGATAAAGGCCCTATTGCATTTAATGTTGTTTATCTTGGCTAATGTGAGTTAATATTTATTTAATATTAACAAATATATTTTTGGTTGCATGTGAGACAAAAGAAGGGCCCATGGAGAAGTCAAAGAGCCATGGGATAAAGATAAAAGAAGGATGGGACACATTTTCCCATGAAGAGTCATCTTGAGGAATACTAGGAGTCACCAAGTGAAGACAAAAGAGTAAGGACTCAATTTCTCATGAAGGGACACCTTAAGGAATACGAAAAGTCACCAAGATGAGGACAAAAGATGGAAGGACATTTTTGATCATGAAGGGTCACCACATGACTTTTCAAAGGCTTGAATATGAAGGGTCATCCAAGATTGGTGCCATTTTCCATGAGGATTAAAGGGTCACAAAGGGGGAAGGTCAAAGGTCATTTAGAAAGCTATAAATAAAGGCTTGAGAAGCCATTTGTAAATATGAATGAAAGAGGTTGATTTGATATTGTATTATCTAGCTTTGAAGAGCAATTGTGAGAGTTGAATATGATTTGTATTTATTATATCTAGCTTAGAAGAGCAAAGGTGAGAGAGAAGAAAGAGATGTTGTATTTAACTATCATTTGTTGATATAGCAACATTGAGAGATAGGTGTGTGGTATACACAAAGTGGTTGGTGCTCATGTGGGTTGGTGCTCATGAATAATAGCTAGGTTGGTGCTCGACAAATGGGTATGGTGCACCTATGGGTTGGTGCTCACAAATAGTAGTTGGGGTGGTGCTCGGCAAAGGGGTATGGTGATCCTACAAGTTTGGCCTGAAAATATTGTTTGGGTTTGTGCTCATTCATATACTTAAGATTTTTCTCCATTGTTTTTCCCACATTGGGTTTCCACGTTATATCTGGTGTCTCTCATTTTCTTGTGTGATGTTTATTATTTGAGTTTTATTTCATATCGTGAATGTTTGATTGAGGGAAAGTTTTATAAGATATATGATATACTGATTCACCCCCCTCTCAGTATACCCCATGCTTAGCAGTATGATTGTTTATTTTAAAAATGGATTTTTTAGAATAATAAGTAGGTGTTACTTTAATTTTGTAAATGAATCATTATAATTTTATAAATGAAAATTTATAAAATTAAAAATGGGAAAATCATATTCTATTATTTCCATATTTAAAAACCAATCATAGATATATTAGAATATGATATCACATCAGTTAAAACACAATAATACAAATATTGAAATTTTATATCTCATTAATTAAAATCAATAATATCAATATTGGAATCCAATATTAGAAATATGATCCTGGAATTCTAGATTATGTTCAATCAGTCAAATATTAGTCAAATGTTGGTCAACATGAAATGAATACAAGATCATATAATCCAATATAGTTAAAAGCATAAATCAAAAAAATGGATATATAAAATGATAGTAAAAACATCTAATGGAATATAAGGGAAAACATAAATTAAACAAGGACATGTAATGAAATAAATGGAAGTGAAGACTATAATGAAGGAGAACTCCAAATCAATGCTTGTGTTAAAGGAAAAAGAAGGAAAACATTACCATATAGATAAATAAATATGATTATGGATATTGTATGTAATGTAAGGTGATATTGGTTCATAAGGGAAGCATTTTTGTATTCCCCCAGGTCTTATAATGCAACTAAAATTTTAAAAATCCAAGAGGCATCATAAAATGGAAGCTAAGAGACAAATATGAAATAAATAGATAGAACAAGGGGTTATAATGAATATGGATGTGATAATATAATAGTAGTATCCATCAATGGGATATTTTGAAATATAAAATGGATATATAATTAATCAAGGTTCCATAATGGAGATGTATAAGTACTTAGTGGAGATAGGACCCTTGGATCAAGTTGTCAAGGCTAATAACTTTCAATACCAAAGACCTTGACAACCCCACCTATCAAGTATAAGCTTAGGGTAACTAGTGAAGTATAAATATGATCTCACAAAGGCAAGTGTGTATGAAAATTAAAATGGATCCTACCTTCTAACAACATGTTCCACACTCTTCAAGACCCCTTATAGAGTCATTGGTCCACTTTTAGGATTATGTACCTGAGTGAGAAAGCATGTGTCACCAAAATGTAATATAGATATGTATGAGACCACCTACCATAATATCATATCCTGAAACTCCCCAATATACCTTGGATATATCATGAGGTGAAATGTGGAGTTTTATATTCAACTATAATATGGGGTATGCCAAGAATAAGATCCTATCTTTTGGTGTGATCTAACTTTAATATATTTTTATTTTAACATTTATTTTCATTGAAATATTTATTTTTATTGTTTTGGCATTTGATAGTTCCCTCCTCCATACATATTTATAAGAACAAACCATGTATGTTTAAAATCACTAAGACAAGAGAGCATACATGTACCCTCTAAAGAGTAAAACCTAAAAACCAAGATGCATAAAGACTCCTATAATTACACAATATAAAAGAGTACATTCTGTAAACCAACCTAGGTGTGCTTCAAGTGAAAGGAAAGGGAATAAATTGTAATCATGGAATATACGCCCATGAAAAAATGGAGTTATAATGAGAGTATGCTACCAGTTAACCATAAGAAGATATATTTTTTATTTAGAAGTGACTAGGCATACAATAAGATATGGAAGTACATGATAAAGTAAGGAAATTTGTAGTTATAGAAACTGTAAGAAAGGAATTATCATGGTTATCATGGTAAGACTGATAGATCTAGTTTTTATTTGTAGAGGACTAATACAAAGAATTTAAATCATAAAAATGGAGCAATTGATGTTATAGAACATAGAGATTATAGGAAATAATTTAATCACACAAATAATATTAATCTACTCTCATTAAATTAATTTTAACATATTAAAAATATATAGGATAATATTTCCTGTAATAAGGGACTCTAAATTCCTACAAACTCTCAACCCACTAACCAAATAACTTTAATAATGTACATATACAATAATAATATAATCAAACCTATATGTTATGATACAATATCTTACCGTATTATCCATATGGTTACACATTAACCAATATGATATTTACCTCTTGATATATATCCAAATTTACACAAATATAAAAGCTAATCCCTAACATTCCCTGCCATAGGTTTTACATGGTGTAAAAAACATTCACACTCTCACTTGTAGTATGATTACCCATTGTAGCATGCCATATTTATCTCATGAACTTGATATAAAGAGAGCCTCACTCCTCCCATGGTTATATAAGTTTACTAAAAACCATGACATGAATAAGGTTAACATAATTATATGTCATTGCATACTCTTAGTCCGCATAATACTGACACAATCTTGTTTCACACAACCACTACTATGTGAAGGAATGCATCCCAGATATACTTTATGTGACCAAAATAGACATGTCATTGGGGGTCATCTCCATAAATAAAGTAGTCACATGATCTCTATAGTAGTTTCTTTCTTAACTATTACAAAAAACTATTCACCTCTTGTGCTTTTTTGGATCTCTACCACAAATCCTTTCAAGATCCGTAAACTAACTTAAAGTGGTGCTTTCTATCCTTTCAAAATGTTTTTACATCAAGAAATTATGTTTGGAATTACACACAAATAAAAAGTCTTGAATAGGAATATTCTTGTATTCTTATTTTGAAAATACATAGCAAAAACTATAAAAACACACCACACAAAATGTCACAAAACATTAGTGCAGCCTTGTCATTGGTGACTAATGATAGGTCACTAAAAGACCTCTAACCTCTTGTGTATCCATCCTCTAATTCATCAATTTGCTCACTCAGTTGATGAGGTTGTAAATCTCAATTGTATGTCTCTTTAAATGGAATGGGGTACCCCCCACAAGAATAACACATTCAACATTTGACTTAGGACATTACATACAAGTGATAGTGCATCCTTTACATGTTTTTGACATTTTGAATTTTAATATGGATGACTCAAATATTGAATTGAAGCCTTTTAACTCATGAATCATTCTAGATTTTGACAATAATGACATTTATTAACATTTTTATAAACATTGGAAAATGTTAATAAAGAATTTAAATATATTAAAATATTTACAATACTATAATGCAATGACAACTATAAAAATTAATTAAACCTAAATCTGATGCACTGAAATTAAATGATTGAAAAGACTCTTATTATTCTTTTAAATAAAATAATGTTATGACAACTAATATCAAAGAGGATTACTATAGAATAACAAAACTTGGAACTAAAGATAGATGAAGTATAAATAGATTGACTATAAAAAGAGACTCAAATAAATCAAACTACTACTTAATTGATACAAATATTAATAGAACTATTAAGATAAGCACACCTATCTGATTTAAACCTGATACTAATAGATCATTTGAATGGAGGGTAAACATAAATACAAATAATATCTTTAATGATCCATGTTTAATTGAGTGTCTACTTTTACATTGTGTTTAAAGTCAAGTTATAAACTAAGGTGAGTATGTGGAGTAATTCAGTGTCACCCTACATTGTTGTGTTG
The DNA here is from genome assembly GCA_037957365.1 of Torreya grandis. Lineage (NCBI taxonomy): Eukaryota > Viridiplantae > Streptophyta > Pinopsida > Cupressales > Taxaceae > Torreya > Torreya grandis. The sequence goes on from JARHVA010002459.1 coordinate 157,755, forward strand.
TTTAAGTTGCCTTTCATGCAAATTAGTAAAGATAACTCACAAATATATTGCCTCAAATATCCAACATGGGATGAATTAATGCAAAATGGATCGCATATATTTGATGTTCTCTCTCAATTCGTAAGGCTTAGTTTCACATTATAGCTATCGATCTAATAAAAGTAGCTATCAGTTCTTCTAGGTAGAATTGGTAGCTTCACATCCTTCATTTCACTTACATAGGTGGAAGAATGTATGTAGTTGGTGGTATGAACATAGGAATTTGACTCAAGAAAGGAGGTTAGTATAGAGTTAGTTACAAAAATAATTAAATCAACTCACTAACAATATAACATCTTTAGGCCTACATCATGGGTGGAGAATGGTGAAAAAACCAATTGAAAACAAAAATAAAAATGGAAGGAAATGACAATTTAAACATAAAATATAAACTCCTTACCCAAATCCATGATTTTTCCAAAATGTTTCTTCGTTGGCTTACTTGGATTTGTGTTCAAAAGGTATTCATTAATAGAGTGTGTCTACCTTAATCTCCTCTTGGAATCTTGTTCAATGTTTGGCTTTGGCTTTATGTGGCTTAATTTGGCTTGGCTTGGAAGAATTTTGGCATTATAACATTATGCTTACATTCATGACCAAATTCCTACATAATAACACTACTATGTCCAAGATCTCTAAATGAAGATCTCTAGGATTTCTTTTATAGGCTTTAAAATTACTTGGAATGGGTTATATTAGAACCTTCGTTGAGTTTGTTAACCTTAGTTGAATTTGGCATATTCTTAGGATATTATTTAGATATTTTCTATTTGAGACAACTCACAAAGGTAATGAGTAGCTTTTAGGATGTTCTAATATTCTCTTAATATTTAAATTTTTCTTCTTGGTAATTGATTTATTAGCTCATTTTCTCAAGGATGAATTTAATTAGGCTTTGATCAATATGTGAACTTTAATTAATCCCATTTAGGCATTTGGTAATTTGTTTCAAGATTTGATTTAATTCAATGTGCATTTATCCAAATTAACTGATTTATGGGCCAAGTAGATTTAATTTCATGGTTATGAAGCCAAATTTTAGACTTATGAAACTCTTGGGCTAGGTATTCAATGGCGGGCAAGAATTTGTCTAAATTCAGATGTGAATCCATTGGTGGCCATTTTTACATGCCTACAAGTGGAACATAGTTATAATTATATAGACATCTCCCTTAGTTCAAAAATCACACCAAGTATGTGTAATGAACAATGAATGGATCAAGTCTTTCTCTCCTATAAATACACAAAATCTAACCAAAAATTGTAACTCATCTAAAAAATAATATTTTATTCACAAATAAATATCATTCTCAGAAGTGTAGGATTGAATGGTTGATCCTTACAAAATGATTAAGATCCTATTACAAAAAGGATCTGATGCTGATCAGATACTTGATGATATATCTAGTTTATATTTGTAGAGGATTAATACAAAGAATTTACCACATGTAATAGAGAAATTGATGTTTTAGAACATAGAAAGCATAGAAAATAGTTTAATTACATAAATAATAATAATAATAATAATAATAATAATAATAATAATAATAATAATAATCTACTCTCATTAATTTCATTCAAACATATTACAAATATATAAGATAATATTTCCTATAATAAGGGATTCTAGATCCCTACAAAATCTCAACCCACTAACCAAATTACTCTAATAATCTACCTATACAATACTAATATAATTAAACCTATATGTGATAATATAATATCTTACCATATTATTCATATGGTTACACATTAACTAATATGTTATTTACCTCTTGGTAAATGCCCAAATTTACACAAATGTAAAAGCTAATCTCTAACATAGACCAAGGTACTAAGTTATGGATTGCATGATGGTGTTATTTTGACTTCCACTATCGATGATGACATGGAGAGGCTGACCCTTGACTCTAAACTTAATGTGGAAGAGATGTTTATGATATTTATATATGTTTATTATAATGGTTTTGGTCCTTAGATAAGAGGCATATATATCAGTGTTTTCCATTAATGTGGGTCCTAATGTAGATTGTGAGAACAAGGATAACTACACATGATAATCAGAATCATCTTGAGTGAATGAGCAATGGTTATGGCACCACTTATCACCAGACTTCTATTGATGCTTCTAATCATACCACAAGTGATATTAGTGTTGAATACCACTTCTCATTTTAGTTTTTTGAGAATCCATGGCATGAGTTCTAGTTTGTGACTATTCAGTGATTATTTATGGTGGAATAGAAGCAAAGTATGAAAACTATCCACAATATTTATTTGATTTAATGGTTGGGAGCCACTACGGTCTATACTATTTGAATACTTAATAATTTTGAGGATTCGTTAGTTAAACTAAATGATTTTAACAATGACCTCTAAGCTAGAGTGAATCTTGATAAAATAAGAAAAAGGAAGGGTAAAGAAGAAAGAAATGTGATGACAGTTTTTCATCTCAAATATTATGACAAAATTCCAATTACTTTGAGAACATTTGAATAAATTTATGTTATAAAATAGCATAAGATCATATTATATTACAAATCAAGGAAAACTCAAGGGAAAATATGAATAATAAGTAAGAACCAAATTTACTTTAAAGGTTTGCTATTATGATCTGGATAACCTAAGTACATCCAAATATAGAGAAAATAAAATGAAGTATATTTGAGATCTTTACAGTAAATTTATCATTTAGAAAAAATTAACATCCCTATGATAAAGAATGTAACTCAAACAATAAGAATCATTCAAATTCAATATAACTCCTTATAATTAAGACATAGCATATACATTTAACAAAAACTATCCAAACAATCTTTTCATAATTCCCTAGTTATATTAAATTCTCTTAGTATCAATTGATAAAAAACTCTCTTTACAAATGGTAACCATCTGCCTATTTATATGAAACATAGGTGGTTAACTAGTTAACTTTTCAAAAATATCTAAATGTAGATAAGGACAACTATCTTTGATATAAAGCTACACTGCAACAAAAAATCATGCCAACTTGACAAGAAAGAGTATATGCTAATAGACTAGCATATACTTTACAATAAGAATATTCTTTTATGAATTCCATTGGTTGGTCCTTCTAATTATCCCTATTTAAGGAATTATTTTAGCTTGGTCTATTACTCCTTGATCAACTCAAAATCCACTATACGATTCATTAGACAATCCCCTTCTTTATCTCCTAATTTGTCAAATTCACTATCCACCCAAGATACAAGTTCCTTGACACATTATACTTCTAAAATTTACTTCCCTACAAATTAATGGTATCAAGGGTCTTCTAGTTTTCCTTAGTTGAATGACCTTAGTTATCTATGATGCCTTAGATGTGGGTATCAACCCTCTATTTGAATTCTTCATCATCAATCAAGCCTAAAGTAGTGTTTTAAGAAGGGTTATTTAATAGATTCCCTAGAAGTTTCATAATCCAGTATACCAAATTTATGTTTTTCTTGATGAACTCCTTAACATCACTACTCTAGGTGATCAAATATTCTTGTTTATCTATCAAAACTACCATGAAGATGTCCAAATATCTGAGTTTGATAATATTGAAGTTTAAGGCCTACTTTGTCTTATGTACCTTGATGAGATCCTCTACCTGAGCTTGAGAATTATTCCATTGGGTTATTAAGGTTTGTGCCATCTCAACTTGATGGTCAAAAGTATTCAATCTAGACTTAATGCTTTTCAAATTATTGAATGCATCCATCAAAGATTTATTTAGCATTTGCAATATATTTTCAAGAATTTTTAAGAAAAATTAAGCTTCCAAATCTTGCTTTTCTATTTACATGTTGAGTATCCTCTATATCGATACTTGAACTCTATCCAAGGCCATTATTAATTGGGCTTGTACCACACTAGCTGCATCCTCTTAAAAAATAGGATGTTCCCTTAATGCCTATCATAAAATAGGAGTTGAGCCTATAAATGGCTCCACCTTTTTAAAGGTGAACTCTTTAGTACCAATAATGACTTTCTTGGTCACTACTATTTCAAAAGCTGATGTCTCTAGATTAAATTAGACCTAAGGATCATGTTCTTTCACCCATGGTTATTTGGGAATATCTAAATTTGAATTCATAGAGGATTTTTGGGTACCAATCCATTATATTTCCTTATTGTGAAGAATATGGATGATTCTCTCTACTTGTTATTTAAACATATCCTAAATCCATGGCTTGACATTATCCTAAACACCTATGTCCACACAAGTTAGAGCTAGTGAAGGAGAAAGAGATGGGATTTTCTAAAACTTCCCATAAACAAACTAATCAAGAATGGTTGGTCCATAAATATGATTCTCATCATTAAATAGGTTTATTTCACAAGTAGGGTGAGTGAAATTTAACCTAGGCCTCTTTCTTGAAGCCAAAGGAACTAAGGTTAATTCTACCTATCTCTTTCCAATGCTCAATGTAACCAATTCCTTACCTACTTCCTCAGATTTATCTTCTTCCTTATCCAAACCATAATTAGCCATGATGTTAATAAGGGCACTCTCCACTATTTATTTAATTTATAAAGTAATTTAGATGATAAATTCTATTTGAGAAGAAGGCCTTAGTGGGGATGCTTGAATTTAGAGGCTTTCAATAGGTCTTTGCTCAATCTTGGACTCCTCACTTATAGCTTTACCTTTTCCTTTTGCATCCTCAACTTACTCAATCTAAGATGACTTTGTCAATTCTCTATACTAATGCTTAGAAGATTTTCCCTCAACAGGTGGTTCTTGATAAGTAGTCCCAAATGGTCCTAGAAATATGTGACACAATAAAGGATGTAACTACCATATTTTTCTTGAAGTCATATTATCCCTGAACAACCTACATTCTAAGGTTATGTTGTAATTTTAAACCCTAGATAGGACTTCTTCAAAGTTATTTTCCCTTATGTAAATACCATCTCCCACACCTAGTTGATTATTGTACTCAGTCTTTGGGACCTTCCTATCTTGAATATCGTTAGCCACTCTATTATTGGGGTCCCACATCTTAAGATCATCTAATTATAAATCAAAAGATTTTTAGTGCATGATCATGATATCTAGTTATTTCCAATATTTTATTATAATTCTACCAATGTCCAGTGGGAAGGGATAAACCTAAGCCTTTTTATTCTTATTACAGTGCCAATTTATGCCCTAGATGATTTGATAAGTAATTTATTATTCTACAAGCTTACTGGGAACATATATGGACAATCTATATGGTTGGACCATGATTCCTTCTATCCTTATTACAGTGCAATTTGGATAGAACCACACATCCCCCATGGTCTCCACTTATTTTTTGATTAGAGGATGAAGTATAGGCATAAGAATACCAGTGATTATCTCAAAAATGATTGGGTAGACACCATCACATATGAATTGAATATGATTCCTAAATTTTAAGATATGTAGTTTGGATTAATGATGGGAAATGGTAGTCCTACCATCAAGGGACCAATTTTAGATGCTAGGGAAATTAATATAAGTTAGGAGTGATTCTAAGAGGTAAGACATCATAATGAAATGTCTAGAGGTCTTTCTCTTGATGGCTATAAATTATTTGGCCAAGAAAAAACTTGTTAAGTCTCCAATGGGAGGGGTTAGGTTTAGCTCCAACATGCAATAGACATAAGATACCTAGACCTTACTCACATAAGTTGTAGAAGAGGCACCAAAGGCTCTATTCAATAAGGTCATAACTACCCTAACACCTTCTTTGAATTGGGTAATAGTAATCTCACCATTAAGGGTCTTTAAAACATGGGAACCTTGGATTAACCAAGGTGAAATAACTGAATCTAGGTTTTGGGAATTTGTCCATTCTCTCAGGGATGGAAGATCAACATGAGGTAAAGGGAGATTATAATAAGTCTCAAAGTCCAGGGGATCAATGCTTGCAACATTATTGACATTTACTTCATGACTAATCCATTCTCCATTTACTCTATAGTTAATGAAAATAAGAGAAATAAGGTCAATGCAATGCATTACCTCTATTTTAGTAGCTATGTGATGAAGGCCTACCATTTGAATAGATACTAAATCCTTGTATCTTTGATACACTAAAGCATTCCTCTTTTCTTCCTGAGAAATTGGTTACAACTATTTGATAAAGAAGAATAATTCAGACTAATTCATTATTCCTTATACATTCAATGTTGTTGAATCCAACTTTGTGTCTCTAAAGACCCTTCTTTCATGATATGAAGTTAGATAGAGCTCTGTTTTAATCTTTATTTGTTGCCTACTCACTGCCATTGATAATAGTGTATGATAATTACAAAGATATAAATGATATTACTAAGGCACTTAATCTAAATTTAGTTTATAATTATCTCATGTGTCACATAATCAATTTGAATTGATTTTAGCCTTCTTTATGGGGTTTTTCTTCTTTAATGACTAGAACATCTAACTTTTATCTCATACGTGCCTTAGATATGATAGAACCTTAATTATCATCTCTCCTATGTTTTCAATCATGAAATATCTTTCATTTGAATCCTCTATACTTGCATGGAGTTTAAGTGGCATGGTCCCATGCTTTTCATGGCAATTTTCATAAATGTCATTTGAAGAGTAATCATTGGTTTTCAAAAGTCCATTTTATTTCACTTTGAAAATCCAAATCTAGGTCCTTTCATTTCATTTGTTCTTTATCTTTAAGCTTATTGATTATGCCATGTCTCAAGCTTTTGAGGCCTTTTAAAAGTCTTCAATTGGCTCACACAATTGGATCAAATCCAACAATTAATGACCATTGGATCCTTTAGGAGATCTTAAGGCTTCCGTGTTGATGTGTACTATTGGATCAAATCTAATGAGCAAGTGATCACCATTGTATCCTATAAGATGCTTACCTTTTTAATCAATAAAAAAGACTTAGGCCAAGCTTTTTATGTCTCAATCTTGCCTTCATAAGAAAAATAAAAATTTCTTTAAAAAGGATTTAGAAATAACCCTTTGATTAGGCTTTAAAAAATTTCTAAGTTAAATTTGATGGGTTTAGTCCTGTCAAATACACCCTCACATAAATCAAATGATGGGGGCAAACCTATCAATTTTAAGATTATAAATATTTCTATTTAAATTTAAATTTTATGGGTTTGGTACTATTAAATATGTCCTTATAGATGTAAAATGATGTGGGTGAAACTATCAAATTTAAAACAATTAAATTTATTGATCCAATAATTGAATGTCATGTGTAAAACCATCAGGAGATCTCAAATATTTAGGGATTATCTATGTTGGTCCCATGAAATATGTCCTCATGGATGTTAAATAATGAGGGTGAACTTGTCAAATTTAAGATGATAAAATTTTTATGTTCCAATTTAAATTTGATGGGTTCGGTCCCATCAAATACGTCCAGGCAAACATCAAATGATGGGATCAAACTTGTCAAATTTAAAATAATGAAATTTATTTTTCACCATTAGATTTAAAACCTCTAATCAAGTGATCACCATTAGATCCTTACTCAGGCCTAAATCATTAACTATATGCTATGTAAAAGACTTCAAGCTTGATGCACCATTGGATCAAATCTATCGAACAAGAGTAAAGCATTAGATATACAAAGTGCATGAACTCTAAGCTAAAACCTAATTATGCATAAAATTTCCCACTAGATTTTCCCATGAACATTTAAATTCAAACCACTAGGGTTTATTATTTGGGAACCCTAACTTCTTTCATGTAACCTATAATTAATAACCTTCAAGATGATTTTTATAAATATTGAAAACATGATAAAAATTTTCACATTTACTCTAGGATATATAAGTTTTGGAAACAATCACATAGGTCCCCTTTCCAAAAAAAAGATGGGTGGTGTTGGTCTCAACAAATGGTGACTCATAAGGGGAAAATAGCAATATGTTGGAACATAGGGCTTTGGTTTATACATGAATTTTATATCCCTTTCTGAACATATACTCTCTCATGAATCAACTTTCAGTTGAAACAAGTTCGTTATCTATACAATTTAAACTTAGATATTAAAACATAAACATGTAGTGTGTGCTTTAATTCCACTTATTTTTTGTCATGAATTTTAAGAAAAAACATATAGGTTCATATCCTTTTGGTATACTACACTTAACTTTGATCTCTTTAGATATTATTTAAGAATAATAACTCCTAATTTAGGGGAGTCTTGGGCATTGCTCTACTGCCAACCATGCATCTATAGCCCTGACATAGATACCTTTGGTTCCACTCAAGGTCTTTCTCCATTTCCAACCAGGTGTCCATAGCCTTGATGGAGATTACCTGAATCATGTTTGTTTCTATTTCCATAGATTTTATAATGAGTTTTTTTTAGGTCCTTTCACAAAGGTTGGAAACTAATACAACATAGTTTTAAGAATTTGGTCAAATGCTCTGGCATTAGGATACTCTTCCCTTTAATTGAAACATTAGTCCATGATAAGAATGTGTTTTAAGTGTAAGAAATAATATGATTTAATAGACTAAATTCACATTTTATACATATGATTCTTCATAAAACCAATTTTTTATGTATAATAAGGTTTAAATCTTTGTAGGACAATAAATCCCTATACCAATTTATACCAATACCCCTGATTACTTCATATTAATTTATTACCAGCCATGGTAACCTTTGTAAGATTTATATTCACACTTTTTAGAAATTCCAAACCAAAAAATAATAGCATGAGACTTTACCACAACCAAGGAACACCACCAGGCAAGAAGAAGAAATGAAAAAAAATCAAACAAAACAAATATACACAAACCTAGAAAGGAAGTAAAAATAAAGCAAAAGAGAAATAACTAGCCTACCCATTCTAATTTTAGAAATCTTACACATTTATTCCATGAAGACTTCTGGTGGGGTAACAACAAAGTAATGTTTGAGAAATTGTCCATTAATAAGCAATGTGAACTTTGTTCCTTGGAGATCTTTCAACCTAAAAGTATTGTTGTGCAAGATTTTTACAATTTGGTAAGGACCAATCCATAAAGAAGTGAATTTACCATTTTTACCTTTGGGTTATGATTCCTTGTCCCAAAGAAGGATCAAATATCCTTGTCCAAATACCTTCAGTTTGGATCTCTTATAAAACTACCTTTTCACAATTGATTGGTGTCTATAAATGCTTTTTCTCTAGCATCTCCGATTTGAATAATGTCTAAAAACTAAGAATTAGTAAGTTCTTGACTATCCTCCATGTATTCCTACATGAATGTGATTGTAGGAAACTTTAAACTGATGGGAAAGATGGGATTTTGACCATATACCAACAAAAATGGTGAAGATTTTAGAGCTTGTTTGACCCTGATTTAATCTACCCATAATGCAAACTTAAGAAGTTTATGAAATGTTTTAGGTTTATCTTTAGTAGATTTCTTGATAGCTTTCATCATATTTTTATTTGTCAATTTAAAAACATCATTTCCTTAAGGATATTTATTAGAATAAAACTTGAGTGTAATATCTTGGTCATAATCCCATTCCATCACTTTAATAGAAATGAATGTAGATCCATTGTCACAAACCAAAGAAACTAGGTTTCCAAATCTATTATAAATATTTTCTTCTAAGAAATTGATTGCTTCCTCTATTCTACATTGATTAGTGGACACTTCCTCAGTTTACCTAGTACAATAATCCATAGCAGTCAGGACATACTTATGAGCTTCAGAAGAATTGGGGTTTATTACTCCAACAAAGTCTAATCCCCATTATGCAAAAGGTTTATCTACCATTACAAGTTGTAAAGGCATGGCTGCCTTTGGTAACTTTATGCTAAAGATATAGCATGAATGACACTCCCTCACATGATTATAAGCATCTTTGAAGAGTGTGGGAAAATAATACCCATCCTTAAGAATGTTATGAGTTTTGGTTCTTCTTGAAGGGTGTCCACTTCCTAATTTTTCATGAAAGGTAGTCATAATCCAAGCTGATTCTTCCTTGGACACACATATCAAATAAATTCCCTTAAAGTTCTTCCTATACAAGACTCCATTCTCGATGGGGTAGAGAGCTAATTTGAGCCTTAATGCTCTCTTTTATTCTCTTATAAATCTTGGGGGACAAACATCATTGATAAGTAAATGGATAATAGAGTCATACCACTCCTTAGGTTGAAAGTTTTATTAATCTACTTGCATGATATGAAATTTTGGGTTAATACTAGTGATCATCTAAACTAGACCCTGACATTTCACTAATTTGGAAATCATCATCTCTATATCATATTCTTGTAGAATTACCATCTATTTGCCTCTTCTTTCTCCAAGCTCATTCTAACTCAGCATAAGTTTTGTATTTGGATCATGTTATATAGCATGTATCTTATTTCTAAGGAGTTAATGTCTAAATTTTTTTATTACCTTTACTAATTCATAAGCTTGCTTATCAATCATAGAATAATTCACTTCTATAGTTTTAAAATTGGTGCTCATGAAATCTATAGGATGATCATTCCCATCAACATTTTGCGTTATCATTGTAGCCATAGTATGCTCAAAAGCAAATGAATACAGATAGAAATCCTTTGAAAAATTAGGACTTATGAGGACTAGAGCTTCAATAATTACCTTATTAATATTATCAAAGGCCTTCTTGGATTATTGATTCCAATAAATTATAGAATCTTTCTTAAGAATGTCATTCAAAGGTTTAACGATCTCATCGAAGCCTGAAATAAATTTATTCACAAAATTCATCTTGCCAAAGAATGAATTAAGTTATTTTTAGCTATTGGGAAACCCAAGTTTAGAAATGGCCTCTACTCTATCAGGATCCATAGAGATTCCATCTTTAGTAATGACATGTCCCAACAATTTTCCCTCAATGACATAGAATATGATTTTCTTGGGGTTAAGAGATACATCATACCTCCTGCATCTATAAAATACTTGTCTCAAATGTATGAAGTGATCTTCTCTATTTTTTTAAAATACTATAATATCATTCATGTATATGATGATACACTTTCCCACTAAACCTTGGAAATCATAGTCCATGGCTCTTTGAAAAGTTTCCCATGCATTAACTAGTCCAAAAGGCATTCTCTTGTATGTGTATGTTCCCCATTTAGTAGTAAAAGTTGTTTTTATCTTATCCTCTAGAGCAAAAAACACCTAATTATACCTAGAAAATCCATCCAAAAAAGACATCATGGAAGATCCTAAAATAGTTTGGATAACTTAGTATAGAGAAGGTAAAGGATAATTATGCTTTTTAGATGCTCTATTCAGATTTCTAAAATCTATGCATAATCTCATTTCTCCATTCTTTTTTTTATTAGGATTAGGTTTACCACCCAAGTGAAATATCTAATAGGAAACATTATCCTTGCATCTAATAACTTATTTAAAAATCATGGGTTCTAAAATAGGGTTGACTAGCCTTTTCTTCTATCTAAAAGGTTTTCCACCTTCTTGAATAGGTATGGTATGAGTAATGACCCTCAGGTCAAATATTTTCAAATCTTCATAAGACCAAGAAATTACATCCTTGTATTTTGTAATCAACTCTCTATATTTTCTATTTTTTATTTCAGTGCAAGCCTTCCCTATATTCACCATTTGGGGCTAATCATGTGAGTCAAGACTTGTTACATGATAATTCTTACCATTTACCTTGGGTTGCTTAGGTGCTTCAAAATTTTTGTTAAAATAAAATAGTCTTTCTAATGAAATCATCCCTTAAGTTATCTTATTATCACTTAATTGGATGATTTTACCATTAAGTTCTTCCTCATCAAAAGTTTCATCAATCTCATCAATAATGTGAACTTTAAAAGTGCCAGAATTAGTTAATAAATATATGATTTTTTGATCATCATTAAAAACTTGGAAATGATATATATTATTAGGAACTAAAAGATAAGGTATTAGCTCAATATTGATGCTTTGAGAATCATGATTAGACATGAGGTTAGCTATAATAGATGCAAGCTCATCATCAATTTTGTTTTCTTCTCTTAGAATAGCTAAGATGTTGAAGGCATCAAAAGATTTGATCAGATCTCACACCCTAAATTTATATCTCTTTAAGTGAGACAATTTTCACTAGTACTTACTTCTCACTTGGTCAACCATAATTTTATATTCTCCATAGACAAGGAGTTCTTTAACTTTGTGTTTAATGGCAAACTATAATCCAAGTATGAGAGCCTCATACTTAGCTAAATTATTAGTGCAAGGAAATTATAGCTTAAAATTTTCATAGTATTGCTTTTTTGAAGGATTCATCAATACAATACCATCTCTTGATCTTTATTTACACTTTTCACCATCATTTTATAACTTCCACAAACCACACATTTGATAAGAACTGTTAGAAATTGGTTCTTTCATAATTTCCAAAGTGAAAACTCCCAAATCAAAACCCAATAAATTTGCCCTTTCATTAACAACATTATATTCTATTATCATGTGTTTCATTTGAGGTTCCATTTCTACTCTTATTTGATTTGGCACACAATTCTAAGGAATCCATAAGTTTGAACAATTAGTAGACATATAGCCATTTAAAGCCTTAGTCCATTCTCTACTTAAAAAAAATCCATAAGCACTAGGCATTTCTACCACTTGGATATCAATGAATTGTTGAACCCTTAGTTCACTAGCCAATTGTATATATACATTTAATAATTTTCCTACAACCTTATCTCTAGATTTATCCAATTGAGTGACTACCATGTTATATTTGATTAGAGTTAACCTGAGTTGTTCACATATCCTAGTAGGCATAATTTTGGTTGAGGCTCCTAAATTTAAAAGATGATTATGAACATTTTTTCCAAATATCCTAACTATAATAAAAAAAGGTGGGGACTCTACTTTGATCATTTATGTAATTTCATTTTCACTATCATTCTTAGGGGGTTTCACAATTTTATTTGACAAAGATTCCAAGAGTAAGTCTCTTTGTTCTATGATTTGAGTTAGCTCATGCAAAGTAATATTTGTTTTAATCTTTTTCATATCTTCCATAATGTTGTAACTAGCTTCTCTTAGAAGATCAATAGTTAATGTTAACTTAGAATAAATTCCTCTAGGAGGCTCAGGATTATTCTTTGATATAGTGTTTCGATGGGTCCTATAATTGTTAGGAGGGATAGAGGTAGTCAATGGTTATTTTTGTTCCCTATTTATTAGAGGATATGTCTTCAAAAATTCTTGGAATGCTTAAATTTCCTCAAGAATATTCTTAGGCTCATTATCCTCTTGAAAAGGGAAATTAAATGTTTCCACCATATGCACTTGGTCAAATGGTTTAGATTTAGAAGAATTTGTAGCAACCTCTTTGTTTATAACCACTTTAAATGTGTCAAGTTATTCTTGAAAAGCTTCAAAAGCTTTACAAAACTCAATAAAATAAATCTCACCATCTTTGAAATTAGCATGCACCCTAAAATAATCTAGTAAGGTAATATCAGTGAGGTTTATATCCATATTCTTTCTTCTAGTGAGAGACTCATTAGCTTTATTATTTTAGAAACTATCATTCTAAAACCTATTCCCGAGTCTATTAAAATTTTGGAAAGATAAGTTCCTTCAAGAATTTTCATTAGCATTACCAACTTGTTTTTGTAATTGTGAAAAATTAGTGCTAAGCTTATGTACCATTTTTAATATAGATTCATTCTCATTTTTTGGAACCTCAACATCTTGACTTTGGTTACTGTTAATGCCATTGTTAGGCACTAAATCCTTCTGATCATTTTCATGAAATCCATTGGTAACTTGATGGCTCAAGAATCCTATATTTTGATTAGTGGCAACATGACTAGTAGGCAATACATTCAAAGCATGAAACTAGTTTAATGATGGAATATTTTGGTTATTACTTGGGAAAAGGTTTAATGCAAGCATTTAAGTATTAACATTTTGGATAGAATAAGCCATCTATCCTTGGGGTTGCATTTGGTCACTAATAACCACTACTTCAAAATAGGATTGAGCCAATGTGATTATAAGTGGAATAGCTCTCTTTAAAAACATAGAAGTCATGGGGTCAACATCTTTATAAACCTCTAAAGCTAAAGCTTCATTAGGTTTATATGGATGGTATCAAGCATAGGAATCCATTTCAAAGGTGGTGATGGTAGAGATTTAGAATACCTACGCTTACCTCTATCTTTCCTAGTCCTTATTGTGAGTATCTAGTTTGAGCAAGGGTTCTCTAGTCTCTCAATGTGATCTAGTCCTAATTCTTAGTAATTCTAGCTTGAAGATTAAGGATCCTATTTTAAAACATGGTATAACACTTAATTTACAAATAATGACAAATAATATGCACACTAAGCTTAATTTGCAAAAAATTATTCATAAGAGAACAAAGACATCAATCTTTAACTAAACAATTTCAAAGATATACTGAATTATGCAAAGATGACCAATGTTTACAACATATGACTCAAATAAACTTCTTATTGTCAAATAATTGTCAATTTTGAAAAAAATAAGTCATCTTAACTCAAAATACTAATAAATTGTTAACAACAAAAACCATATTTCCATAAATTTACCAATATTTACACAGTTTATGTTAAAAGAAATGAAATCATGTAAAATGTAGATAATTATGACAAAATACACTTCAAAAGATATTAAGCATATTTAAGAGGTCCGCATTCTAACACCAATAGAGCTTCTCCTATTGATGCTTCTAATAATACCACATGTGCTCTTAGTGTTGAAAAACACTTCTCATTTTAGGATATTGAAAATCCATGGCAGATTTGTAGTTTGTGACTATTCAGTGATTTTCTATGGTGGAATAGAAGCAAAGTGTGAAAACTATCCAAAATATTTATTTGATTTAGTGGTTCGGAGCCACCAGGGTCTATACTATTTGAATACTTAATAATTCTAAGGATTCGGTAGTTAAACTAAATGATTATTAACAATGACCTCTAAGCTAAAGTGAATCTTGATAAAATAAGAAAAAAGAAGGGTAAAGAAGAAAGAAATGTGATTGCAAGTTTTCATCTCAAATATTATGACAAAATTACAATTACTTTGAGCACAATTGAATAAATTTATGTTATAAAACAACATAAACTCAAATTATATCACAAATCAGGAAAAAATCAATGGAAAAATATGAATCATAAGTAAGAACCAAATTTACTTTAAAGGTTTGCTATTATGATTTGGATAACCTAAGTACATCCAAATTTAGAGCATATAAAATGAAGTATATTTTAGATATTTATAGTCAATTTAGCATTTAGTATAAATTAATATCCCTATGATAAAGAATGTAACTCAAACAATAAGAATCATTAACACTCAAGATAACTCCTTTTAATTGAGAGATATCATAGACATCTAATGAAAACTATCCAAACAATCTTTTTAGAATTCCTTAGTTTTATTAAATACTCCTACTATCAATTTCTTAGAAAATATCTCTTTAAAAATGGTAACCATCTACCTATTTATAGGAAACATAGGAGGTTGACTGATTAACTTTTCAAAAATATCTAGATGTGGATAAGGACAATTATCTTTGATACAAAGCTACAATGAAAAAAAATCATGCCAACTTGACAAGAAAGAGTATATGCTAACAGAATAGCATATAATTTACAATAGGAATATTATTTTAGGAATTCCATTAGTGGGTCCTTCCATTTATCCCTATTTAAGGAAGTCTTTAATCTTGGTGTATTTCTCCTTGGTCAACTCAAAATCCACTACAGGATTCATTAGGCAATCCCTTTCTTTATCCACTAATTTGTCAAATTCACTATCTACCCAGGATACAAGTTCCTTAACACATTGTACTTTTTCAATTTGCTTCCCTACAAAATCAATGGTATCAAGGGTCTTCTTGTTATCCTTATCTCAATGACCTTGGCTATCTATGATGCCCTAGATGTGGGTATCAACCCTCTATTTGAATTCTTCATCATCAATTAGGCCTAATGTAGTGGTTTGAGAAGGGTTATTTAATATATTCCCTAGAAGTTTCATAATCCAGTTTACCAAATCTATGTTTTTCTTGATGAAGTCCTTAACATCACTACTCTAGGTGATCAAATCTTCTTATTTATCTACTAAAACTACCGTGAGGATGTCTAGATGTCTGATTTTGATAATATTGAAGTTCAAGACCTACTTTGTCTTATACACCTTAATGATATCCTCTATCTAAGCTTGAGAATTATGCCACTGGGTGATTAAGGTTTGTGTCATCTCAACTTGATGGTCCAAAGCATTCAATCTAGACTTAATTCTTTTCAAATTCTTGAATGCATCCATCAAGGATTTATTCAACATTTACAATATATTTTTAGGAATTGTCAAGAAGCCCTAAGTTTCCAAATATTTATTTTATATTTCTAAATTGAGTATCCTATATTTAAATATTTGAACTCTAGCCAAGGTCATTATAGATTGGGCTAGTACCACATTATCTACATCCTCTTAAAAAATAGGATACTCCCATGCTACCTATTTTGGAATAGGATTTAATCTTGTAAATGGCTCCACCTTCTAAAAGGTGAAATCCTTAGTACCAAAAATGACTTTCTTGGTCACTAATATTTAAAGATTTGATGTATCTAGATTAAATTTGACCTAAGGATCAAGTTATTTCACCTTTAGTTGTTTGAGAATCTCTACATTTGAACTCACAAAGGCTCTTAGAGTACCAACCCATTGGATTTCCTTGTTGTGAATAATTTGGATTCTTCTATCTACTTGTTTATTAAATATATCATGAATCCATGGCTTGACATTATCCTAAACACCTATGTCCACTCGATTCAAAGCCAATGAAGGAAAAAGAGATGGGGTTTTCTACAACTTCCCATAAATTAACCAATTAGTAATGATTGTTCCATAAATAGGATTATCATCACTAAAGAGGTTTATTTCACTAGTAAGGTGAGTGAAAATTAACTTAGGCCTCTTTCTTAGAGCTATTGGATCTAAGGCTAATTCTACCTATCTCTTTCCACTACTTAATGGAACCAATTGATTGCCTGCTTCCTCAGATGGGTCTTCTTCCTTATCCAAACCATAAGTAGCTATGATGTTAACAAGGGAACTCTTCACTATTTATCTATTTTTCTAAGGAATTAAGCTAATAAATTCTATTAGAAAAGAAGGCCTTCGTGGGGATGCTTGAATTTAGAGGCTTTCAATAGGTCTTTGATCAATCTTAAAATCCTCACTTATAGATTTACCTTTTGATTTTGCATCCTCAAGTTTCTCAATCTAAGATGAATTTATCAATTCTCCCTATTAAGGCTCAAAATATTGTCCCTCAATAAGTGGTTCTTGATGTGTAGTCCTAGATGGTCCTAGAAACAAGTGATACTATAAAGGATGTAACTACCATATTTGTTGTGAAGGCTTATTATCCCTAACCAACCTACATTTTAAGGTTATGTTGTAATTTTTAACCCTAGATAGGACTTGTTCAAAGTTATTTTCCCTTGTGCAAATACCATCTCCCACACTTGGTTGATGTTTGTACTTAGTCTTTGGGACCTTCTTAATCTAAATATGGTTAGCCACTCTATTATTTTCATCCCACATCTTAAGATCATCTAATTGGAAATCAAAAGATTTCATTTCACCACCATGATCTTTTTCTATTTATAATCTTTGACTATAATTCTACCTATCTCTTTCCACTACTTAATGGAACCAATTGATTGCCTGCTTCCTCAGATGGGTCTTCTTCCTTATCTAAACCATAAGTAGCTATGATGTTAACAAGGGAACTCTTCACTATTTATCTAGTTTTTAATGAAATTAAGCTAATAAATTCTATTAGGGAAGAAGGCCTTGGTGGGGATGCTTGAATTTAGAGGCCTTCAATAGGTCTTTGTTCAATCTTAAAATCCTCACCTATAGATTTAACTTTTGCTTTTGCATCCTCAAGTTTCTTAATCTAAGATGAATTTATCAATTCTCCCTATTAAGGCTCAAAATATTGTCCCTCAATAGGTGGTTCTTGATGTGTAGTCCTAGATGGTCCTAGCAAAAAGTGATACTATAAAGGATGTAACTACCATATTTTTTGTGAAGGCTTAGTATCCCTAACCAGCATACATTTTAAGGTTACGTTGTAATTTTTAACCCTAGATAGGACTTATTCAAAGTTATTTTCCCTTGTGTAAATACCATCTCCCACACTTGGTTGATGTTATTACTTAGTCTTTGGGACCTTCCTAACCTGAATATGGTTAGCCACTCTATTATTTTCATCCCACATCTTAAGATCATCTAATTGGAAATCAAAATATTTCATTTTCACCACCATGATCTTTATCTATTTCTAGTATTTGATTATAATTCTACCTATCTCTTTCCACTACTTAATGGAACCAATTGATTGCCTGCTTCCTCAGATGGGTCTTCTTCCTTATCCAAACCATAAGTAGTTATGATGTTAACAAGGGAACTCTTCACTATTTATCCATTTTTAAAAGGAATTAAGCTAATAAATTATATTAGGGAAGAAGGCCTTGGTGCGGATGCTTGAATATTGAGGCTTTCAACAGGTCTTTGCTCAATCTTAAAATCCTCACTTATAGATTTACCTTTTGCTTTTGCATCCTCAAGTTTCTCAATCTAAGATGAATTTATCAATTCTCCCTATTAAGGCTCAAAATATTGTCCCTCAATAGGTGGTTCTTGATGTGTAGTCCTAGATGGTCCTAGCAACAAGTGATACTATAAAGGATGTAACTACCATATTTGTCATGAAGGCTTATTATCCCTAACTAGCATACATTTTAAGGTTATGTTGTATTTTTTTAACCCTAGATAAGACTTATTCAAAGTTATTTTCCCTTATGTAAATACCATCTCCCACACTTGGTTGATGTTTTTACTTAGTCTTTGGGACCTTCCTAACCTGAATATGGTTAGCCACTCTATTATTTTCATCCCACATCTTAAGATCATCTAATTGGAAATCAAAATATTTCATTTTCACCACCATGATCTTTATCTATTTATAATCTTTGATTATGATTCTACCTATCTCTTTCCACTACTTAATGGAACCAATTGATTGCCTGCTTCCTCAGATGGGTCTTCTTCCTTATCCAAACCATAAGTAGCTATGATGTTAACAAGGGAACTCTTCACTATTTATCTATTTTTTAAAGGAATTAAGCTAATAAATTCTATTAGGGAAGAAGGCCTTGGTGGGGATGCTTGAATTTATAGGCTTTCAACAGGTCTTTGCTCAATCTTAAAATCCTCACTTATAGATTTACCTTTTGATTTTGCATCCTCAAGTTTCTCAATCTAAGATGAATTTATCAATTCTCCCTATTAAGGCTCAAAATATTGTCCCTCAATAGGTGGTTCTTGATGTGTAGTCCTAGATGGTCCTAGCAACAAGTGATACTATAAAGGATGTAACTACCATATTTGTCGTGAAGGCTTATTATCCCTAACCAGCATACATTTTAAGGTTATGTTGTAATTTTTAACCCTAGATAGGAATTATTCAAAGTTATTTTCCCTTGAGTAAATACCATCTCCCACACTTGGTTGATGTTTGTACTTAGTATTTGGGACCTTCCTAACCTAAATATGGTTAGCCACTTTATTATTTTCATCCCACATCTTAAGATCATCTAATTGGAAATCAAAAGATTTCATTTTCACCACCATGATCTTTATCTATTTCTAATATTTAATTATAATTCTACCTATCTCTTTCCACTACTTAATGGAGCCAATTGATTACCTATTTCCTCATATGGGTCTTCTTCCTTATCCAAACCATAACTAGCTATGATGTTAACAAGGGAACTCTTCACTATTTATCTAGTTTTTAAAGGAATTAGGCTAATAAATTCTATTAGGGAAGAAGGCCTTGGTGGGGATGCTTGAATTTAGAGGCTTTCAACAAGTCTTTGCTCAATCTTAAAATCCTCACTTATAGATTTACCTTTTGCTTTTGCATCCTCAAGTTTCTCAATCTAAGATGAATTTATCAATTCTCCCTATTAAGGCTCAAAATATTGTCCCTCAATAGGTGGTTCTTGATGTGTAGCCCTAGATCGTCCTAGCAACTAGTGATAGTATAAAGGATGTAACTACCATATTTGTCTTGAAGGATTATTATACCAAACTAGCATACATTTTAAGGTTATGTTGTAATTTTTGACCCTAGATAGGACTTATTCAAAGTTATTTTCCCTTGTGTAAATACCATCTCCCACACTTGGTTGATGTTTTTACTTAGTCTTTGGGACCTTCCTAACCTGAATATGGTTAGCCACTCTATTATTTTCATCCCACATATTAAGATCATCTAATTGGAAATCAAAAGATTTCATTTTCACCACCATGATCTTTATCTATTTCTAATCTTTGATTATAATTCTACCTATCTCTTTCCACTACTTAATGGAACCAATTGATTGCCTGCTTCCTCAGATGGGTCTTCTTCCTTATCCAAACCATAAGTAGCTATGATGTTAACAAGGGAACTCTTCACTATTTATCTATTTTTTAAAGGAATTAAGCTAATAAATTCTATTAGGGAAGAAGGCCTTGGTGGGGATACTTGAATATTGAGGCTTTCAACAGGTCTTTGCTTAATCCTAAAATCCTCACTTATAGATTTACCTTTTGCTTTTGCATCCTCAAGTTTCTCAATCTAAGATGAATTTATCAATTCTCCCTATTAAGGCTCAAAATATTGTCCCTCAATAGGTGGTTCTTGATGTGTAGTCCTAGACGGTCCTAGCAACAAGTGATACTATAAAGGATGTAACTACCATATTTGTCGTGAAGGCTTATTATCCCTAACCAGCCTACATTTTAAGGTTATGTTGTAGTTTTTAACCCTAGATAGGACTTATTAAAAGTTATTTTCCCTTGTGTAAATACCATCTCCCACACTTGGTTGATGTTTGTACTTAGTCTTTGGGACCTTCCTAACCTGAATATGGTTAGCCACTCTATTATTTTCATCCCACATCTTAAGATCATCTAATTGGAAATCAAAAGATTTCATTTTCACCACCATGATCTTTATCTATTTCTAATCTTTTATTATAATTCTACCTATCTCTTTCCAGTACTTAATGGAACCAATTGATTGCGTGCTTCCTCAGATGGGTCTTCTTCCTTATCTAAACCATAAGTAGCTATGATGTTAACAAGGGAACTCTTCACTATTTATCTAGTTTTTAAAGGAATTAAGCTAATAAATTATATTAGGGAAGAAGGCCTTGGTGGGGATGCTTGAATTTAAAGGCTTTCCATAGGTCTTTGCTCAATCTTAAAATCCTCACTTATAGATTTACCTTTTGCTTTTGCATCCTCAAGTTTCTCAATCTAAGATGAATTTATCAATTCTCCCTATTAAGGCTCAAAATATTGTCCCTCAATAGGTGGTTCTTGATGTGTAGTCCTAGATGGTCCTAGCAACAAGTGATACTATAAAGGATGTAACTACCATATTTTTCGTGAAGGCTTATTATCCTTAACCAACCTACATTTTAAGGTTATGTTGTAATTTTTAACCCTAGATAGGACTTATTCAAATTTATTTTTCCTTGTGTAAATACAATCTCCCACACTTGGTTGATGTTTGTACTTAGTCTTTGGGACCTTCCTAACCTGAATATGGTTAGCCACTCTATTATTTTCATCCCACATCTTAAGATCATCTAATTGGAAATCAAAAGATTTCATTTTCACCACCTTGATCTTTATCTATTTCTAATCTTTGATTATAATTCTAGCTATCTATTTCCACTACTTAATGGAACCAATTGATTGCCTGCTTCCTTAGATGGGTCTTCTTCCTTATCCAAACCATAAGTAGCTATGATGTTAACAAGGGAACTCTTCACTATTTATCTAGTTTTTAAAGGAATTAAGCTAATAAATTCTATTAGGGAAGAAGGCCTTGGTGGGGATGCTTGAATTTAGAGGCTTTCAACAGGTCTTTGCTCAATCTTAAAATCCTCACTTATAGATTTACCTTTTGCTTTTGCATCCTCAAGTTTCTCAATCTAAGATGAATTTATCAATTCTCCCTATTAAGGCTCAAAATATCATCCCTCAATAGGTGGTTCTTGATGTGTAATCCTAGATGATCCTAGCAACAAGTGATACTATAAAGGATGTAACTACCATATTTGTCATGAAGGCTTATTATCCCTAACCAGCCTACATTTTAAGGTTATGTTGTAATTTTTAACCCTAGATAGGACTTATTCAAAGTTATTTTCCGTTGTGTAAATACCATCTCCCACACTTGGTTGATGTTTGTTCTTAGTCTTTGGGACCTTCCTAACCTGAATATGGTTAGCCACTCTATTATTTTCATCCCACATCTTAATATCATCTAATTGGAAATCAAAAGATTTCATTTTCACCACCATGATATTTATTTATTTCTAATCGTTGATTATAATTCTACCTATCTCTTTCCAGTACTTAATGGAACCAATTGATTGCCTGCTTCCTCATATGGGTCTTCTTCCTTATCTAAACCATAAGTAGTTATGATGTTAATAAGGGAACTCTTCACTATTTTTCTAGTTTTAAAACGAATTAACCTAATAAATTATATTAGGGAATAAGTCCTTGGTGCGGATGCTTGAATATTGAGGCTTTCAACAGGTCTTTGCTCAATCTTAAAATCCTCACTTATAGATTTACCTTTTGCTTTTGCATCCTCAAGTTTCTCAATATAAGATGAATTTATCAATTCTCCCTATTAAAGCTCAAAATATTGTCCCTCAATAGGTGGTTCTTGATGTGTAGTCCTAGATGGTCCTAGCAACAAGTGATACTATAAAGGATGTAACTACCATATTTGTTGTGAAGGGTTATTATCCATAACCAGCCTACATTTTAAGGTTATGTTGTAATTTTTAACCCTAGATAGGACTTATTCAAAGTTATTTTCCCTTGTGTAAATACCATCTCCCATACTTGGTTGATGTTTGTACTTAGTCTTTAGGACCTTCCTAACCTGAATATGGTTAGCCACTCTATTATTTTCATCCCACATCTTAAGATCATCTAATTGGAAATCAAAATATTTCATTTTCACCACCATGATCTTTATCTATTTCTAATCTTTGATTATAATTCTACCAATGTCTAATGTGAAGGGATGAACCTGAGCCTTTTTATTAGTCTTGTAGTGCCAATCTATGCCTTGGATGATTTGATAAGAAATTTCTTGCTATGTAAGCTTACTAGGAACATATATGGGTAGTCTATATGGATGGACCATTATTCCTTCTGTCCTTATTACTATGCAATCTGGATAGAACCACACATCCCCCATGGTCTCCACTTATTTTTTGATTAGAATATGTAGTCTAGGAATAGGAATACTGGTGATTATCTCAAAAATGATTGGGGGGACACCATCACATATGAATTCCATATGATTCCTATATTTTAAAATATGTGGTTTAGAGTAATGATGGGAAATGGTAGTCCTACCATTAGGGGACCAATTTTAGATACTAGGGAAATTAATGGAGGTCAGGAGTGAGTCTAAGAGGTAAGACATCATAAAGAATTATCTGGGGTCTTTCTCTTGATGGTTGTAAATTATTTAGCCAAGAAGAAAATTATAAATTCTCCAATGTGAGGGGTTAGGTTCCACTCCAACATGCAATAGATGTAAGACACCTAGACCTTACTCACATAAGTTGTAGAAGAGGCACCAAAGGCTCTATTCAATAAGATCATAACTACCTTAACACCTTCTATAAATTAGGTAATATGAATCTCACCATTAAGGGTCTTAATAACATGGGAAAATTGGATTAACCAAGTTGAAATAAATGAATCTAGGTTTTGGGAATTTTTCTATTCTCTCAAGGATAGAAGATCAACATGGGGTAAAGGGAGATTATAATAAGTCTCAAATTCTATGGTAGATATGCATGATAATTTATTGACATTTTATTCATGAATAATCCATTCTCCATCTACTCTGTAGTTAATGAAAATATGAATAAGGTTGATGTAATGCATTACCTCTAGTTTGGTATCTATGTGATGAAGAATTGTCATTTGAATTGATACTAAATCCTTGTATCTTTGGTACACTAAAGAATTCATCTATTCTTCTTAAGAAATTGGTTATAACTCTTTGACAAAGAAGAATAATTTAGACCAATTCTTGATTCCCTATACATTCAATGCTATTGAATCTGACTCTTTGCCTCTAGAGACCCTTCTTTCACCATCTAAAGTTAGATAAAGCTTTACTTCAATCTTTATCTATTCCCTACCCACTACCATTGATAATAGTGTACGGTAATTAGAAAGCTATAAAATTTATTACTAAGGCACCTACTTTGAATTTAGTTTTAAATTATCTCAAGTGTCACATAATCAATTTGAATTGATTTTGGCCTTTTTTATGGAAGGTTTAGGGTTTTTTTGCTTTACTGACCAAAACATCCAACATTGATCTCATTTGTGCCTTAAACATGATGGAACCTTACTTATCATCTCTCTTATGTTTTTAGTCATGATATATATTTTATTTGGATCCTCCATACTTACATGGAGCTTATGTGGTAGGGTTCCATGCTTTTTATGGCAATTTTGATAAATGCCATTTGAAGAGTGATCATTGGTTTTTAGAAGTCCCTTTTATTTTGCTTTGAAAATCTAGATATAGATCCTTACATTTCATTGGTTATTGATCTTTGAACTTATTTATTATGACATTTTTCAAGGCATTTGAAAAGTCTTCAATTGTCTTACAGCATTGGATCAAATCCAATGAGCAAGCAATCACCATTGGATCCTTCGAGAGATCTTGAGGATTTCATGTAGATGTGCACTATTGGATCAAATCAAATGAGGAAATGATCAACATTAGATCCTACAAGATGCTTACCCTTTTAATCAATTAAAAAATACATAGGCCAAGATTTTTATGTCTTAATCTTGCCTTCGTAAGAAAACTAAAAATTTCTTAAAAAAGGATTTAGAAATGCCCCCTTTAATTAGGCTTAAAAACTTATCTAAGTTAAATTTGATGGGTTTGGTCCTATCAAATATGTCCTCACAAACATCAAATGATGGGGGTGAACTTGTCAATTTTAAGATAATAAAATATTTCTATTTCAATCTAAATTTGATGGGTTTTATCCCATTAAATATGTTGTTGTAGATGTCAAATGACAGGGGTGAACCTGTCAAATTTAAAACAATGAAATTTATTGATCCAGTAACTAAATGCCACATGTCAAACCATCAGGAGATCTTAAAGCTTCAAGGATTGTTTAAGTTGAATTTGATGGGTTTAATCCCATCAAATACATCCTCGTAGATGTCAAATGATGGGAGTGAACCTATCAAATGTAAGATGATAAAATGTTTATGTTTTAATTTAACTTTTATGCATTCGGTCCCATCAAATTCATCCTCAAAGATGTCAAATGATGGGAGAAAACCTGTCAAATTTAAAATAATGAAATATATTTCACATCATTAGATTTAAAACCTCTGATCAAGTGATCACCATTGGATCCTTATTGGGGCATGAATCATTAATTTTATGTCTTTATAAGATACTTTGAGCTTGATGCACCATTGGATAAAATCTAGTGAACATGTGTAAAGTGTTATATCTACAAAAGTGTATTAACTCTAAGCTAAAACTTGATTATGCATAAAAAATTTTGCTAGATTTTCTTGTGAATGTTTAAATTAAAACTGCTAGGTTTTATTATTTGGGAACCCTAACTTCTTTCATGTAACCTATAATTAATAACCTTCAAGATTATTTTTAGAAACATTAAAAACATGATCAGACAATATTTAACATTTACTCTAGGATATAAAAGTTTTGAAAATAATCACATGGGTCCACTTTCCAAAAAAAAATATGGGGGAGGGGGGTGTTGGTCTCAACAACTTCTTATTCTTTATTTTGTTTAAATAAGAGGCACTGGAGCCTTTGAGGTTTGATTAGTCTTCCAATGTTTCTCTCCTTTTTGATAAGTGTGTTGTTGCTTCTGTGTAGAAGGCTGTGATGTGGAGTTATGAAAACCTTATGCCTTACATACTATGTTAGATGAAGAGGTGATATGCTACTTAATCTTTCCCTTAGATTTAATCTTTTTAATGTTTTGATATCTTCCCCAAAGTGTAAAAATTTAATAAATCCATATTTTCATGTATATAAGGTGAGATTCCATTGATGTACTTCAACACCTTATGTTTTTTCTCAATTTCTTGTGAAGGCATGTAGAGTAGTCATGAAAAATGTTTTTTTAGTCTTCCATAGACTAATATTTATGCTAGCATAATTATTAGAACTTGATGTATTCATATTTAAAGTTTAACTAATGGTATTACTCCTACTTCAATACAAAAACAAAATTTTTCCATAATTCAATTGGTACACATTGTTATACAAATTGTGCACTTAAGCTCTTTCACCAATGAATGACTAGTATGGACATATTTAGTACTATGAAGGTTATATTATCGACATCAGTGAGATATTTTATTGATAATTTTTCCTTGAGTTATTTAATCCAAGCATCCAATGCTTTGATATTGATCTTACCTTATAAAAAAGGGATGTTGAGATTGAATTAAACTTTGAATGGGGTTTTTTTATTAAAACCCTTATTGATAAAATTGTGGAGGTGTGGTAGAAGGTATTAGATTGAGATATACTATAAGTTCATAAAGGTGGTAAAATTTTTTTATGTATTATTACTCAAGTGAATTTAAAATTAGATTTTGTACCTTAGGGGATACCTCATTCTAATTTTGGCTGTCATCCATCTAACTTTTGGTATGACATTATTTTGGACATTCTAAAATAAAATCAATTGACAAACCTTCCTTTTCAATTTGCACTCTCTTATTTATAGGCATATAAAATGATATAACATTTCATCTTTGATACCAATGATATACACCATAGGGCTTAATACCATCCATGTGGGGGATAATTAATTTTTTGTTGTGCTGAGTGAATGGGCAAAGATAATTCATAAGGAAATAATTAAACACATTAAATGAAGTGGGAAGTCTTACTTAAAGGAAATGCAACTTATATTCATTAATAGAGAATAATTTTTTTGGGTAAAATATGATACATTTAAAGTTTTATAGATTAGATATACATAACATGTTATATGTGTTATGACTATGTCAATCATCAACCTTTGGCTAGTTGTGTATGTTACATAATTATATAATTAGAATAAAAGAGAAATTACAACTATTGGTATTTACCAAGAAGGTAGTTGCATCAATTCATTTTCCAAGATGGATGATAGGTGATGAACCCCTTGAAGCATGTAGTTTAGGTGAGTCAACACATGAATGTGTTTTGGATTATAAAATTCAATGAGGCACATAGAACTATGAGCTACAATAAAGGATGATAAGTCACACAAGTCTATGAGCTACAAAGTGTGTATAAGTCAGTGAGTTAGAATGAAACTTGTGTGGTATGTGAGCTAGTGAGGAATATAGGTCTACAAGGTAAGACATATAATTAAGAGTCATTCAAGGCTCTAAAGTATGTAGTAACTAGTGTGTACTATGTAGTACATAGGAGTCAGTGTGTAGAATTTTGTGATATGGTGTGGGACTTGTGAAGATAACTTTTAAAAAACTTTAGGTAAAGAGTGCACAATATTTAGTGATAAACGTGTACCCTATGTGGTATATAAAATGAGGAGTAAGATCAATTATTTGGGGATTACACATGTATCACACAATGTTTTTATAATTATTCAAAATTAAAAGGATGGATATCTCCTTGTACATTATATATGGCACCTATTCAATGAAAATTCAACATTGGAATGTGTAAGAGGTTATGGACCTCATTTAATGAGTCCAAATATGGCCAAAAAATATTTTATAATAAAGGGTAAAGTTTAATATCATAACCTTCACCCTAACTGTAATATGTGGTACTCTGATACAAAGATAAATACATCCCAAGGGAGGCATTTATCTTAAATCATATCCTTGAAAAAAGATACGTGTAATATAATTATCTCTAAATAGGATACAAAAGTTCTAAAACCTTCATTAAATAAGGCTAACTTGACATAGATATTATAATGAAATTACATCACCAATAAATTAAAATCACAAGAATATATCATAATATAACTAAAATATAGTAGAATATATGAATAATTGATGAGCCACTTTGAGTGGAAACATCCAAAACCATACAATAAGGAAATTGTTTTTAAAATTATGATAAAATACTAACCACTACCTCACAAATATACCGTAATTATTTTATATAAAAACCCTAGGTAGACCCTACTACCAATATGAAGCTAAGTGAATGATCACATGACTTAATTAAATGTTATGATAGCCAAAATTTATCCCAACATATCATAATACATTATATACTATAAGGGTGTAGCATTCTCATCCCTTTAAAACCATAATTATCCTTAATGTTGAAAATTTATGGATTCTTCATCCTTCCATGTCACATTTTCAATAGATAAATTATTCCATTTGATTAGATATTATGTAATCAAGCTCATCCATAACATCATAGTATGATTTAAATTATTAATTTAGGGTTGAAGATGATTATTCCCTCATAAAAACTATTTTTTAACTCTTTTTTGGATAATACATTTTGTCTAATGATCTTCATGAAGCAGGAAAAATAAAAGAACACATGTATTTTTTTTATTGAGATAACTCTACTTTTATGCTACACTACCAATATTATACAATAATTGATAAGGTATATAATAATTAGGTTTAATATTTTTATCTATCTTATAATTTTTCAAGGACATTTACTTATATAGTTGTAAATACACAAATACCCAATCTATGATTTCAAAATGTATATCACTATGGTGTTGATCAACTTGTTGGTTCATGTAGTTTTTTTATATTTCAAAGTTTTCTCCAATATCTTAGAGTACACATTATTGGTGTTTAATGTGTTATTTTATTTCTTGAAACTTTTTATATAACCTTAAATATAAGGCGATGGATAGTAGATGCTACCCAAAAAATGCATAAAATTAAGAAATTTTGGATATGGTGTGGAAATAATTGTTATTATACCATTCTACTATTTTTTACCATTAAACCCATTTATATTGTTTATCATAATAAAAATATTGAATATAACCATAAAATAACTTGTTTAACACTTAAATTTTACCATAGAATAAATTAGTCCAAAAATTATTAGTAAAGATAGGATCATGATCACTTACTATGACCGTTGGGGTATAATTGATCTTATAAACTATAACTCTATATGTTTTTGATATTGTGATTAATAAAAATGGATTTGGTAATGTAAAAAAAAGCATATTTAGTGATTCTATACAAAAAAACCATGATGACATTTTTCCCTCAATATTTTTGTGAACCATTATGAAATCCATGGAAACCTCCTCTTACCTCTAATTAGGAGTAGATATATGTTTCAAAAAATGTGGAGTCTTGATTATCTCTATATTATTATATCACAGCATACATTATTCCATAAAATTTTATACTTCCCATTATATCACTTCCCAAAATAAATCCTACTGGACTCTATGATAAGATTTCTATAAGCTTGAATTCATACTTACTAGATAAGAGTGAAGTTACGTAAGCACCTTATGCTTGAGGGTTGAATTTTTATAGAGGTATAACAATTATTGTACTAGAGAGTATTCCATTTCCTTATAGACATATTAGACACATGGATATTATTTTATATTTTTAATAATATCTTATATAACACCATTATTCTACCACTCTAATATTGTTTCATCCCTATAATCACCCTATAATATATACATGGCACCAAACATTTCCATTGTGAACTCATCCTTATTTTATAGTTAATTATCCATAAAATTATCCTTTTTTATTGTATAAAATTTCAAATCCATTTCCCAACATATTAATAATCCAATTTTGTTTTTATTTTGATGGCAACCTCTGTTCAAGGAATTATTTTAGAGTATCATGATTTGTATTTAATTTAAAGTGTCTTATCATATTAAATCATATCCATTGTTTTATTACATCAATGATGACTGTAATCTCCTTATCATTAATAGGGTTTATAAAATTATTACCTTTGAGTTGGAAAAACTCAAATACAATAGGTTGTAATTTATATATGAGTACCATTCTTATGCCATATTATGAAACATCACATTCCATAATGAAGGTTTTGGAGAAAATTTTAGTAGATATAATTGGAGTGGTTCTTATGGCCTCCTTTAGCTTCTCAATCAAGTGGCTACCTTGTTCCAATGGAAGGAGTCATTTTTAAAAAAGGTTGTGAGTGGTGATGTTATACCACAATAAAATTTTAAAATATTCTAGTAACCTATCCCAAATAATCCTCATAGGTTTTTGAGGATTTTAGGAAAAATCCATTCTACCATAACCTTGATCTTGTTTTTATCCACCTCAACACCCTAAGGTGGAAAATTTTATCCCAAATAATTGATCTCATCGACTCTAAAATCACAATTGGAAGGCTTGACATAATTATGGTTTTGTTTAAGAATATAAAAAAATCCATTTAGATAACACAAGTATTCCTACCATGTTTTCATGTATATTAAAATATCATAAACTAAAACCAAGATAATTTTTTGTAGAAATGGTAAAAAATAGAATTCATCAATGTCTAAAATGTAGATGGTGCATTAGTGTAGCCAAAATGAATCATTATATATTCATAATGGAATTTTTGGATTCTAAAGATCAATATTATTAATATCCTCATATTTTATTTATCTTTAATGATACCCATAACAAATATCAAGTTTTTAAAAATAATAAACACCTTATAAATCATCTATAACATAATAAATTTTAGGAATAGGAAACCTATCTTTGATGGTGTACTTGTTGATCTCCATACAATAATTACATTCTAGTAACCTATAGCAAATAATCCTCATATGTTTTTGAGGATTTTACGAAATTTCCATTTGACCACAACCTTGATCTTGTTTTTATCCACCCGAACACCCTAAGGTGGAAAATTTTATCCCAAATAATTGATCTCATCGACTCTAAAATCACATTTGGAAGGCTTGACATAATTATGGTTTTGTTGAAGAATATAAAAAAATCCATTTAGATGGCACAAGTATTCCTACCATGTTTTCATGTATATTAAAATATCATAAAATAAAACCAAGATAATTTTCTCTAGAAATGATAAAAAATTGAATTCATCAATGTCTAAAATGTAGATGGTGCATTAGTGTAGCCAAAATGCATCATTATATATTCATAATGGAATTTTTGGATTCTAAAGATCAATATTATTAATATCCTCATATTTTATTTATCTTTAATGATACCCATAACAAAGATCAAGTTACTAAAAATAATAAACACCTTGTAAATCATCTATAACATAATAAATTTTAGGAATAGGGAACCTATCTTTGATGGTGTACTTGTTGATCTCCATACAATCATTACATTCTAGTAACCTATCCCAAATAATCCTCATAGGTTTCATAGGATTTTAGGAAATTTCCATTATACCACAACCTTGATCTTGTTTTTATCCACCTCAACACCATAAGGTGGAAAATTTTATCCCAAATAATTGATCTCATCGACTCTAAAATCACATTTGGAAGGCTTGACATAATTATGGTTTTGTTTTAGAATATAAAAAAATACATTTAGATGACACAAGTATTCCTACCATGTTTTCATGTATATTAAAATATCATAAAATAAAACCAAGATAATTTTCTGTAGAAATGGTAAAAAATAGAATTCATCAATGTCTAAAATGTAGATGGTGCATTAGTGTAGCCAAAATTCATCATTATATATTCATAACGGAATTTTTGGATTCTAAAGATCAATATTATTAATATCCTCATATTTTATTTATCTTTAATGATACCCATAACAAAGATCAAGTTTTTAAAAATAATAAAAACCTTGTAAATCATCTATAACATAATAAATTTTAGGAATAGGAAACCTATCTTTGATGGTGTACTTGTTGATCTCCATAAAATCATTACATTCTAGTAACCTATCCCAAATAATCCTCATAGGTTTTTGAGGATTTTAGGAAATTTCCATTCTACCACAACCTTGATCTTGTTTTTATCCACCTCAACACCCTAAGGTGGAAAATTTTATCCCAAATAATTGATCTCATTGACTCTAAAATCACATTTGGAAGGCTTGACATAATTATGGTTTTGTTTAAGAATATAAAAAAATCCATTTAGATGACACAAGTATTCCTACCATGTTTTCATGTATATTAAAATATCATAAAATAAAACCAAGATAATTTTCTGTAGAAATGGTAAAAAATAGAATTCATCA
The DNA here is from genome assembly GCA_037957365.1 of Torreya grandis. Taxonomy (NCBI): domain Eukaryota; kingdom Viridiplantae; phylum Streptophyta; class Pinopsida; order Cupressales; family Taxaceae; genus Torreya; species Torreya grandis. The sequence continues at coordinate 190,126 of JARHVA010002459.1, forward strand.
ATGTCTAAAATGTAGATGGTGCATTTGTGTAGCCAAAATGCATCATTATATATTCATAATGGAATTTTTGGATTCTAAAGATCAATATTATTAATATCCTCATATTTTATTTATCTTTAATGATACCCATAACAAATATCAAGTTTTTAAAAATAATAAACACCTTGTAAATCATCTATAACATAATAAATTTTAGGAATAGGGAACCTATCTTTGATGGTGTACTTGTTGATCTCCATACAATCATTACATTCTAGTAACCTATCCCAAATAATCCTCATTGGTTTTTGAGGATTTTAGGAAATTTCCATTCTACCACAACCTTGATCTTGTTTTTATCCACCTCAACACCCTAAGGTGGAAAATTTTATCCCAAATAATTGATCTCATTGACTTTAAAATCACATTTGGAAGGCTTGACATAATTATTGTTTTGTTTAATAATATAAAAAAATCCATTTAGATGACACAAGTATTCCTACCATGTTTTCATGTATATTAAAATATCATAAAATAAAACCAAGATAACTTTATGTAGAAATGGTAAAAAATAGAATTCATCAATGTCTAAAATGTAGATGGTGCATTAGTGTAGCCAAAATGCATCATTATATATTCATAATGGAATTTTTGGATTCTAAAGATCAATATTATTAATATCCTCCTATTGTATTTATCTTTAATGATACCCATAACAAAGATCAAGTTTTTAAAAATAATAAACACCTTGTAAATCATCTATAACATAATAAATTTTAGGAATAGGGAACCTATCTTTGATGGTGTACTTGATGATATCCATAAAATCATTAAATTCTAGTAACCTATCCCAAATAATCCTCATAGGTTTTTGAGGATTTTAGGAAATTTCCATTCTACCACAACCTTGATCTTGTTTTTATCCACCTCAACACCCTAAGGTGGAAAATTTTATCCCAAATAATTGATCTCATCGACTCTAAAATCACATTTGGAAGGCTTGACATAATTATGGTTTTGTTTAAGAATATAAAAAAATGCATTTAGATGACACAAGTATTCCTACCATGTTTTGATTTATATTAAAATATCATAAAATAAAACCAAGATAGTTTTCTGTAGAAATGGTAAAAAATAGAATTCATCAATGTCTAAAATGTAGATGGTGCATTAGTGTAGCCAAAATGCATCATTATATATTCATAATGGAATTTTTGGAGTCTAAAGATCAATATTATTAATATCCTCATATTTTATTTATCTTTAATGATACCCATAACAAAGATCAAGTTTTTAAAAATAATAAACACCCTATAAATCATCTATAACATAATAAATTTTAGGAATAGGGAACCTATCTTTGATGGTGTACTTGCTGATCTCCATACAATCATTACATTCTAGTAACCTATCCCAAATAATCCTCATAGGTTTTTGAGGATTTTAGGAAATTTCCATTCTACCACAACCTTGATCTTGTTTTTATCCACCTCAACACCCTAAGGTGGAAAATTGTATCCCAAATAATTGATCTCATTGACTCTAAAATCACATTTGGAAGGCTTGACATAGTTACGGTTTTGTTTAAGAATATAAAAAAATCCATTTACATGACACAAGTATTCCTACCATGTTTTCATTTATATTAAAATATCATAAAATAAAACCAAGATAATTTTCTGTAGAAATGGTAAAAAATAGAATTCATCAATGTCTAAAATGTAGATGGTGCATTTGTGTAGCCAAAATGCATCATTATATATTCATAATTGAATTTTTGGATTCTAAAGATCAATATTATTAATATCCTCATATTTTATTTATCTTTAATGATACCCATAACAAAGATCAAGTTTTTAAAAATAATAAACACCTTGTAAATCATCTATAACATAATAAATTTTAGGAATAGGGAACCTATCTTTGATGGTGTACTTGTTGATCTCCATACAATCATTACATTCTAGTAACCTATCCCAAATAATCCTCATTGGTTTTTGAGGAATTTAGGAAATTTCCATTCTACCACAACCTTGATCTTGTTTTTATCCACCTCAACACCCTAAGGTGGAAAATTTTATCCCAAATAATTGATCTCATCGACTTTAAAATCACATTTGGAAGGCTTGACATAATTATTGTTTTGTTTAATAATATAAAAAAATCCATTTAGATGACACAAGTATTCCTACCATGTTTTCATGTATATTAAAATATCATAAAATAAAACCAAGATAACAATATGTAGAAATGGTAAAAAATATAATTCATCAATGTCTAAAATGTAGATGGTGCATTAGTGTAGCCAAAATGCATCATTATATATTCATAATGGAATTTTTGGATTCTAAAGATCAATATTATTAATATCCTCATATTTTATTTATCTTTAATGATACCCATAACAAAGATCAAGTTTTTAAAAATAATAAACACCTTGTAAATCATCTATAACATAATAAATTTTAGGAATAGGGAACCTATCTTTGATGGTGTACTTGTTGATATCCATAAAATCATTAAATTCTAGTAACCTATCCCAAATAATCCTCATAGGTTTTTGAGGATTTTAGGAAATTTCCATTCTACCACAACCTTGATCTTGTTTTTATCCACCTCAACACCCTAAGGTGGAAAATTTTATCCCAAATAATTGATCTCATCGACTCTAAAATCACATTTGGAAGGCTTGACATAATTATGGTTTTGTTTAAGAATATAAAAAAATGCATTTAGATGACACAAGTATTCCTACCATGTTTTGATGTATATTAAAATATCATAAAATAAAACCAAGATAATTTTCTGTAGAAATGGTAAAAAATAGAATTCATCAATGTCTAAAATGTAGATGGTGCATTAGTGTAGCAAAAATGCATCATTATATATTCATAATGGAATTTTTGGATTCTAAAGATCAATATTATTAATATCCTCATATTTTATTTATCTTTAATGATACCCATAACAAAGATCAAGTTTTTAAAAATAATAAACACCTTGTAAATCATCTATAACATAATAAATTTTAGGAATAGGGAACCTATCTTTGATGGTGTACTTGCTGATCTCCATACAATAATTACATTCTAGTAACCTATCCCAAATAATCCTCATAGGTTTTTGAGGATTTTAGGAAATTTCCATTCTACCACAACCTTGATCTTGTTTTTATCCACCTCAACACCCTAAGGTGGAAAATTTTATCCCAAATAATTGATCTCATCGACTCTAAAATCACATTTGGATGGCTTGACATAATTATGGTTTTGTTTAAGAATATAAAAAAATCCATTTAGATGATACAAGTATTCCTACCATGTTTTGATGTATATTAAAATATCATAAAATAAAACCAAGATAATTTTCTGTAGAAATCGTAAAAAATAGAATTCATCAATGTCTAGAATGTAGATGGTGCATTAGTGTAGCCAAAATGCATCATTATATATTCATAATGGATTTTTTGGATTTTAAAGATCAATATTATTAATATCCTCATATTTTATTTATCTTTAATGATACCCATAACAAAGATCAAGTTTTTAAAAATAATAAACACCTTGTAAATCATCTATAACATAATAAATTTTAGGAATAGGGAACCTATCTTTGATGGTGTACTTGCTGATCTCCATACAATCATTACATTCTAGTAACCTATCCCAAATAATCCTCATAGGTTTTTGAGGATTTTAGGAAATTTCTATTCTACCACAACCTTGATCTTGTTTTTATCCACCTCAACACCCTAAGGTGGAAAATTTTATCCCAAATAATTGATCTCATCGACTCTAAAATCACATTTGGAAGGCTTGAAATAATTATGGTTTTGTTTAAGAATATTAAAAAATCCATTTAGATGACACAAGTATTCCTACCATGTTTTCATGTATATTAAAATATCATAAAATAAAACCAAGATAATTTTCTGTAGAAATGGTAAAAAATAGAATTCATCAATGTCTAAAATGTAGATGGTGCATTAGTGTAGCCAAAATGCATCATTATATATTCATAATGGAATTTTTGGATTCTAAACATCAATATTATTAATATCCTCATATTTTATTTATCTTTAATGATACCCATAACAAAGTTCAGGTTTTTAAAAATAATAAACACCTTGTAAATCATCTATAACATAATAAATTTTAGGAATAGGGAACCTATCTTTGATGGTGTACTTGTTGATCTCCATACAATCATTACATTATAGTAACCTATCCCAAATAATCCTCATAGGTTTTTGAGAATTTTAGGAAATTTCCATTCTACCACAAACTTGATCTTGTTTTTATCCACCTCAACACCCTAAGGTCGAAAATTTTATACCAAATAATTGATCTCATCGACTCTAAAATCACATTTGGAAGGGTTGACATAATTATGGTTTTGTTTAAGAATATAAAAAAAACCATTTAGATGACAAAAGTATTCCTACCATGTTTTCATTTATATTAAAATATCATAAAATAAAACCAAGATAATTTTCTGTAGAAATGGTAAAAAATAGAATTCATCAATGTCTAAAATGTAGATGGTGCATTAGTGTAGCCAAAATGCATCATTATATATTCATAATGGAATTTTTGGATTCTAAAGATCAATATTAGTAATATCCTCATATTTTATTTATCTTTAATGATACCCATAACAAAGATCAAGTTTTTAAAAATAATAAACACCTTGTAAATCATCTATAACATAATAAAATATAGGAATAGGGAACCTATCTTCGATGGTGTACTTGCTGATCTCCATACAATCATTACATTTTAGTAACCTATCCCAAATAATCCTCAGGTTTTTGAGGATTTTAGGAAATTTCCATTCTACCACAACCTTGATCTTGTTTTTATCCACCTCAACACCCTAAGGTGGAAAATTTTATCCCAAATAATTGATCTCATTGACTCTAAAATCACATTTGGAAGGCTTGACATAATTATGGTTTTGTTTAAGAATATAAAAAATTGGATTTAGATGACACAAGTATTCCTACCATGTTTTCATGTATATTAAAATATCATAAAATAAAACCAAGATAATTCTCTGTAGAAATGGTAAAAAATAGAATTTATCAATGTCTAAAATGTAGATGGTGCATTAGTGTAGCCAAAATGCATCATTATATATTCATAATGGAATTTTTGGATTCTAAAGATCAATATTATTGGTATCCTCATATTTTATTTATCTTTAATGATACCCATAACAAAGATCAAGTTTTTAAAAATAATAAACACCTTGTAAATCATCTATAACATAATAAATTTTAGGAATAGGGAACCTATCTTTGATGGTTTACTTGTTGATCTCCATACAATCATTACATTCTAGTAACCTATCGCAAATAATCCTCATAGGTTTTTGAGGATTTTAGGAAATTTCCATTCTACCACAACCTTGATCTTATTTTTATCCACCTCAACACCCTAAGGTGGAAAATTGTATCCCAAATAATTGATCTCATCGACTCTAAAATCACATTTGGAAGGCTTGACATAATTATGGTTTTGTTTAAGAATATAAAAAAATCCATTTAGATGACACAAGTATTCCTACCATGTTTTCATGTATATTAAAATATCATAAAATAAAACCAAGATAATTTTCTGTAGAAATGGTAAAAAATAGAATTCATCAATGTCTAAAATGTAGATGGTGCATTAGTGTAGCCAAAATGCATCATTATATATTCATAATGGAATTTTTGGATTCTAAAGATCAATATTATTAATATCCTCATATTTTATTTATCTTTAATGATACCCATAACAAAGATCATGTTTTTAAAAATAATAAACACCTTGTAAATCATCTATAACATAATAAATTTTAGGATTAGGGAACCTATCTTTTATGGTGTACTTGTTGATCTCCATACAATCATTACATTCTAGTAACCTATCCCAAATAATCCTCATAGGTTTTTGAGGATTTTAGGAATTTTCCATTCTAACACAACCTTGATCTTGTTTTTATCCACCTCAACACCCTAAGGTGGAAAATTTTATCCCAAATAATTGATCTCATCGACTCTAAAATCACATTTGGAAGGCTTGACATAATTATGGTTTTGTTTAGGAATATAAAAAATTCCATTTAGATGACACAAGTATTCCTACCATGTTTTCATGTATATTAAAATATCATAAAATAAAACCAAGATAATTTTCTATATAAATGGTAAAAAATAGAATTCATCAATGTCTAAAATGTAGATGGAGCATTAGTGTAGCCAAAATGCATCATTAAATATTCATGATGGAATTTTTGGATTCTAAAGATCAATATTATTAATATCCTCAAATTTTATTTATCTTTAATGATACCGATAACAAAGATCAAGTTTTTAAAAATAATAAACACCTTGTAAGTCATCTATAACATAATAAATTTTAGGAATTGGGAACCTATCTTTGATGGTGTACTTGTTGATCTCCATACAATCATTACATTCTAGTAACCTATCCCAAATAATCCTCATTGGTTTTTGAGGATTTTAGGAAATTTCCATTCTACCACAACCTTGATCTTGTTTTTATCCACCTCAACACCCTAAGGTGGAAAATTTTATCCCAAATAATTGATTTCATCGACTCTGAAATCACATTTGGAAGGCTTGACATAATTATGGTTTTGTTTAAGAATATAAAAAAATCCATTTAGATGGCGCAAGTATTCTTACCATGTTTTCATTTATATTAAAATATCATAAAATAAAATGAAGATAATTTTCTGTAGAAATGGTAAAAAATAGAATTCATCAATGTCTAAAATGTAGATGGTGCATTAGTGTAGCCAAAATGCATCATTATATATTCATAATGGAATTTTTGGATTCTAAAGATCAATATTATTAATATCCTCATATTTTATTTATCTTTAATGATACCCATATCAAATATCAAGTTTTTAAAAATAATAAACACCTTGTAAATCATCTATAACATAATAAAATTTAGGAATAGGGAACATATCTTCGATGGTGTACTTGTTGATCTCCATACAATCATTACATTCTAGTAACCTATCCCAAATAATCCTCATAGGTTTTTGAGGATTTTAGGAAATTTCTATTCTACCACAACCTTGATCTTGTTTTTATCCACGTCAACACCCTAAGGTGGAAAATTTTATCCCAAATAATTGATCTCATCGACTGTAAAATCACATTTGGAAGGCTTGAAATAATTATGGTTTTGTTTAAAAATATAAAAAAATCCATTTAGATGACACAAGTATTCCTACCATGTTTTCATGTATATTAAAATATCATAAAATAAAACCAAGATAATTTTCTGTAGAAATGGTAAAAAATAGAATTCATCAATGTCTAAAATGTAGATGGTGCATTAGTGTAGCCAAAATGCATCATTATATATTCATAATGGAATTTTTGGATTCTAAACATCAATATTATTAATATCCTCATATTTTATTTATCTTTAATGATACCCATAACAAAGTTCAAGTTTTTAAAAATAATAAACACCTTGTAAATCATCTATAACATAATAAATTTTAGGAATAGGGAACCTATCTTTGATGGTGTACTTGTTGATCTCCATACAATCATTACATTCTAGTAACCTATCCCAAATAATCCTCATAGGTTTTTGAGAATTTTAGGAAATTTCCATTCTACCACAACCTTGATCTTGTTTTTATCCACCTCAACACCCTAAGGTGGAAAATTTTATCCCAAATAATTGATCTCATCGACTCTAAAATCACATTTGGAAGGCTTGACATAATTATGGTTTTGTTTAAGAATATAAAAAAAACCATTTAGATGACAAAAGTATTCCTACCATGTTTTCATTTATATTAAAATATCATAAAATAAAACCAAGATAATTTTCTGTAGAAATGGTAAAAAATAGAATTCATCAATGTCTAAAATGTAGATGGTGCATTAGTGTAGCCAAAATGCATCATTATATATTCATAATGGAATTTTTGGATTCTAAAGATCAATATTATTAATATCCTCATATTTTATTTATCTTTAATGATACCCATAACAAAGATCAAGTTTTTAAAAATAATAAACACCTTGTAAATCATCTATAACATAATAAAATTTAGGAATAGGGAACCTATCTTCGATGGTGTACTTGCTGATCTCTATACAATCATTACATTTTAGTAACCTATCCCAAATAATCCTCATAGGTTTTTGAGGATTTTAGGAAATTTCCATTCTACCACAACCTTGATCTTGTTTTTATCCACCTCAACACCCTAAGGTGGAAAATTTTATCCCAAATAATTGATCTCATTGACTCTAAAATCACATTTGGAAGGCTTGACATAATTATGATTTTGTTTAAGAATATAAAAAATTCCATTTAGATGACACAAGTATTCCTACCATGTTTTCATGTATATTAAAATATCATAAAATAAAACCAAGATAATTCTCTGTAGAAATGGTAAAAAATAGAATTTATCAATGTCTAAAATGTAGATGGTGCATTAGTGTAGCCAAAATGCATCATTATATATTCATAATGGAATTTTTGGATTCTAAAGATCAATATTATTGATATCCTCATATTTTATTTATCTTTAATGATACCCATAACAAAGATCAAGTTTTTAAAAATAATAAACACCTTGTAAATCATCTATAACATAATAAATTTTAGGAATAGGGAACCTATCTTTGATGGTTTACTTGTTGATCTCCATACAATCATTACATTCTAGTAACCTATCGCAAATAATCCTCATAGGTTTTTGAGGATTTTAGGAAATTTCCATTCTACCACAACCTTGATCTTGTTTTTATCCACCTCAACACCCTAAGGTGGAAAATTGTATCCCAAATAATTGATCTCATCGACTCTAAAATCACATTTGGAAGGCTTGACATAATTATGGTTTTGTTTAAGAATATAAAAAAATCCATTTAGATGACACAAGTATTCCTACCTTGTTTTCATGTATATTAAAATATCATAAAATAAAACCAAGATAATTTTCTGTAGAAATGGTAAAAAATAGAATTCATCAATGTCTAAAATGTAGATGGTGCATTAGTGTAGCCAAAATGCATCATTATATATTCATAATGGAATTTTTGGATTCTAAAGATCAATATTATTAATATCCTCATATTTTATTTATCTTTAATGATACCCATAACAAAGATCAAGTTTTTAAAAATAATAAACACCTTGTAAATCATCTATAACATAATAAATTTTAGGAATAGGGAACCTATCTTTGATGGTGTACTTGTTGATCTCCATACAATCATTACATTCTAGTAACCTATCCCAAATAATCCTCATTGGCTTTTGAGGATTTTAGGAAATTTCCATTCTACCACAACCTTGATCTTGTTTTTATCCACCTCAACACCCTAAGGTGGAAAATTTTATCCCAAATAATTGATCTCATCGACTCTAAAATCACATTTGGAAGGCTTGACATAATTATGGTTTTGTTTAAGAATATAAAAAAATCCATTTAGATGACGCAAGTATTCTTACCATGTTTTCATTTATATTAAAATATCATAAAATAAAATGAAGATAATTTTCTGTAGAAATGGTAAAAAATAGAATTCATCAATGTCTAAAATGTAGATGGTGCATTAGTGTAGCCAAAATGCATCATTATATATTCATAATGGAATTTTTGGATTCTAAAGATCAATATTATTAATATCCTCATATTTTATTTATCTTTAATGATACCCATAACAAATATCAAGTTTTTAAAAATAATAAACACCTTGTAAATCATCTATAACATAATAAAATTTAGGAATAGGGAACCTATCTTCGATGGTGTACTTTCTGATCTCCATACAATCATTACATTCTAGTAACCTATCCCAAATAATCCTCATAGGTTTTTGAGGATTTTAGGAAATTTCTATTCTACCACAACCATGATCTTGTTTTTATCCACCTCAACACCCTAAGGTGGAAAATTTTATCCCAAATAATTGATCTCATCGACTCTAAAATCACATTTGGAAGGCTTGAAATAATTATGGTTTTGTTTTAGAATATAAAAAAATCCATTTAGATGACACAAGTATTCCTACCATGTTTTCATGTATATTAAAATATCATAAAATAAAACCAAGATAATTTTCTGTAGAAATGGTAAAAAATAGAATTCATCAATGTCTAAAATGTAGATGGTGCATTAGTGTAGCCAAAATGCATCATTATATATTAATAATGGAATTTTTGGATTCTAAACATCAATATTATTAATATCCTCATATTTTATTTATCTTTAATGATACCCATAACAAAGTTCAGGTTTTTAAAAATAATAAACACCTTGTAAATCATCTATAACATAATAAATTTTAGGAATAGGGAACCTATCTTTGATGGTGTACTTGTTGATCTCCATACAATCATTACATTCTAGTAACCTATCCCAAATAATCCTCATAGGTTTTTGAGGATTTTAGGAAATTTCTATTCTACAACAACCTTGATCTTGTTTTTATCCACCTCAACACCCTAAGGTGGAAAATTTTATCCCAAATAATTGATCTCATCGACTCTAAAATCACATTTGGAAGGCTTGACATAATTATGGTTTTGTTTAGGAATATAAAAAATTCCATTTAGATGACACAAGTATTCCTACCATGTGTTCATGTATATTAAAATATCATAAAATAAAACCAAGATAATTTTCTATAGAAATGGTAAAAAATAGAATTCATCAATGTCTAAAATGTAGATGGTGCATTAGTGTAGCCAAAATGCATCATTATATATTCATAATGGAATTTTTGGATTCTAAAAATCAATATTATTGATATCCTCATATTTTATTTATCTTTAATGATACCCATAACAAAGATCAAGTTTTTAAAAATAATAAACACCTTGTAAATCATCTATAACATAATAAATTTTAGGAATAGGGAACCTATCTTTGATGGTTTACTTGTTGATCTCCATAAAATCATTACAATCTAGTAACCTATCGCAAATAATCCTCATAGGTTTTTGAGGATTTTAGGAAATTTCCATTCTACCACAACCTTGATCTTGTTTTTATCCACCTCAACACCCTAAGGTGGAAAATTGTATCCCAAATAATTGATCTCATCGACTCTAAAATCACATTTGGAAGGCTTGACATAATTATGGTTTTGTTTAAGAATATAAAAAAATCCATTTAGATGACACAAGTATTCCTACCATGTTTTCATGTATATTAAAATATCATAAAATAAAACCAAGATAATTTTCTGTAGAAATGGTAAAAAATAGAATTCATCAATGTCTAAAATGTAGATGGTGCATTAGTGTAGCCAAAATGCATCATTATATATTCATAATGGAATTTTTGGATTCTAAAGATCAATATTATTAATATCCTCATATTTTATTTATCTTTAATGATACCCATAACAAATATCAAGTTTTTAAAAATAATAAACACCTTGTAAATCATCTATAACATAATAAATTTTAGGAATAGGGAACCTATCTTTGATGGTGTACTTGTTGATCTCCATACAATCATTACATTCTAGTAACCTATCCCAAATAATCCTCATAGGTTTTTGAGGATTTTAGGAAATTTCCATTCTACCACAACCTTGATCTTGTTTTTATCCACCTCAACACCCTAAGGTGGAAAATTTTATCCCAAATAATTGATCTCATCGACTCTAAAATCACATTTGGAAGGCTTGACATAATTATGGTTTTGTTTAAGAATATAAAAAAATCCATTTAGATGACACAAGTATTCCTACCATGTTTTCATGTATATTAAAATATCATAAAATAAAACCAAGATAATTTTCTGTAGAAATGGTAAAAAATAGAATTCATCAATGTCTAAAATGTAGATGGTGCATTAGTGTAGCCAAAATGCATCATTATATATTCATAATGGAATTTTTGGATTCTAAAGATCAATATTATTAATATCCTCATATTTTATTTATCTTTAATGATACCCATAACAAATATCAAGTTTTTAAAAATAATAAACACCTTGTAAATCATCTATAACATAATAAATTTTAGGAATAGGGAACCTATCTTTGATGGTGTACTTGTTGATCTCCATAAAATCATTACATTCTAGTAACCTATCCCAAATAATCCTCATAGGTTTTTGAGGATTTTAGGAAATTTCCATTCTAACACAACCTTGATCTTGTTTTTATCCACCTCAACACCCTAAGGTGGAAAATTTTATCCCAAATAATTGATCTCATCGACTCTAAAATCACATTTGGAAGGCTTGACATAATTATGGTTTTGTTTAGGAATATAAAATATTCCATTTATATGACACAAGTATTCCTACCATGTTTTCATGTATATTAAAATATCATAAAATAAAACCAAGATAATTTTCTATAGAAATGGTAAAAAATAGAATTCATCAATGTCTAAAATGTAGATGGTGCATTAGTGTAGCCAAAATGCATCATTATATATTCATAATGGAATTTTTTGATTTTAAAGATCAATATTATTAATATCCTCAAATTTTATTTATCTTTAATGATACCGATAACAAAGATCAAGTTTTTAAAAATAATAAACACCTTGTAAGTCATCTATAACATAATAAATTTTAGGAATAGGGAACCTATCTTTGATGGTGTACTTGTTGATCTCCATACAATCATTACATTCTAGTAAACTATCCCAAATAATCCTCATTGGTTTTTGAGGGTTTTAGGAAATTTCCATTCTACCACAACCTTGATCTTGTTTTTATCCACCTCAACACCCTAAGGTGGAAAATTGTATCCCAAATAATTGATCTCATCGACTCTAAAATCACATTTGGAAGGCTTGACATAATTATGGTTTTGTTTAAGAATATAAATAAATCCATTTAGATGACGCAAGTATTCTTACCATGTTTTCATTTATATTAAAATATCATAAAATAAAATGAAGATAATTTTCTGTAGAAATGGTAAAAAATAGAATTCATCAATGTCTAAAATGTAGATGGTGCATTAGTGTAGCCAAAATGCATCATTATATATTCATAATGGAATTTTTGGATTCTAAAGATCAATATTATTAATATCCTCATATTTTATTTATCTTTAATGATACCCATAACAAATATCAAGTTTTTAAAAATAATAAACACCTTGTAAATCATCTATAACATAATAAAATTTAGGAATAGGGAACCTATCTTCAATGGTGTACTTTCTGATCTCCATACATTCATTACATTCTAGTAACCTATCCCAAATAATCCTCATAGGTTTTTGAGGATTTTAGGAAATTTCTATTCTACCACAACCTTGATCTTGTTTTTATCCACCTCAACACCCTAAGGTGGAAAATTTTATCCCAAATAATTGATCTCATCGACTCTAAAATCACATTTGGAAGGCTTGAAATAATTATGGTTTTGTTTAAGAATATAAAAAAATCCATTTAGATGACACAAGTATTCCTACCATGTTTTCATGTATATTAAAATATCATAAAATAAAACCAAGATAATTTTCTGTAGAAATGGTAAAAAATAGAATTCATCAATGTCTAAAATGTACATGGTGCATTAGTGTAGCCAAAATGCATCATTATATATTCATAATGGAATTTTTGGATTCTAAACATCAATATTATTAATATCCTCATATTTTATTTATCTTTAATGATACCCATAACAAAGTTCAGGTTTTTAAAAATAATAAACACCTTGTAAATCATCTATAACATAATAAATTTTAGGAATAGGGAACCTATCTTTGATGGTGTACTTGTTGATCTCCATACAATCATTACATTCTAGTAACCTATCCCAAATAATCCTCATAGGTTTTTGAGAATTTTAGGAAATTTCCATTCTACAACAACCTTGATCTTGTTTTTATCCACCTCAACACCCTAAGGTGGAAAATTTTATCCCAAATAATTGATCTCATCGACTCTAAAATCACATTTGGAAGGCTTGACATAATTATGGTTTTGTTTAGGAATATAAAAAATTCCATTTAGATGACACAAGTATTCCTACCATGTTTTCATGTATATTAAAATATCATAAAATAAAACCAAGATAATTTTCTATAGAAATGGTAAAAAATAGAATTCATCAATGTCTAAAATGTAGATGGTGCATTAGTGTAGCCAAAATGCATCATTATATATTCATAATGGAATTTTTGGATTCTAAAGATCAATATTATTGATATCCTCATGTTTTATTTATCTTTAATGATACCCATAACAAAGATCAAGTTTTTAAAAATAATAAACACCTTTTAAATCATCTATAACATAATAAATTTTAGGAATAGGGAACCTATCTTTGATGGTTTACTTGTTGATCTCCATAAAATCATTACATTCTAGTAACCTATCGCAAATAATCCTCATAGGTTTTTGAGGATTTTAGGAAATTTCCATTCTACCACAACCTTGATCTTGTTTTTATCCACCTCAACACCCTAAGGTGGAAAATTTTATCCCAAATAATTGATCTCATCGACTCTAAAATCACATTTGGAAGGCTTGACATAATTATGGTTTTGTTTAAGAATATAAAAAAATCCATTTAGATGACACAATTATTCCTACCATGTTTTCATGTATATTAAAATATCATAAAATAAAACCAAGATAATATTCTGTAGAAATGGTAAAAAATAGAATTCATCAATGTCTAAAATGTAGATGGTGCATTAGTGTAGCCAAAATGCATAATTATATATTCATAATTGAATTTCTGGATTCTGAAGATAAATATTATTAATATCCTCATATTTTATTTATCTTTAATGATACCCATAACAAAGATCAAGTTTTTAAAAATAATAAACACCTTGTAAGTCATCTATAACATAATAAATTTTAGGAATAGGTAACCTATCTTTGATGGTGTACTTGTTGATCTCCAT
>JARHVA010002459.1:212500-322500 GCA_037957365.1 Torreya grandis
ATACTAAATTACTTGGGAAGTATAAAAGACAAACAAAATTGGAAAAGTGAAATTAAATTTATCACACTAATTCAAGATGGGAAGTATGAAAAAATTAAGTAAAATGGTTGTATTATTACATGCAATCAGAAAATAAGAAGATAAAAAATGAAATATCAATGAAGTAAGCATAAAACATACTATATTAAAATAGGAAGCAAGGCAATGATGTGTAACTCATGATCAATCATGACTTATCTCAAATTTAGCACATGTAATTTCTTTGTGACTTGGGTATTGGAAAATTTTGTGAGGAAGACCTAGTCCAATCAATGGTCTTACATTAAAAATAATAAAGTGAACACCAATGGGGTGTAAATAATAGGGAAAATATGATAAATTGGATGTTTGGAATGGTAATTTGGTAATTTATGAGAAAGGCCTGGTCCTACACAAGGTTTTACACTGCAACTCACAAATGGAATCCCTAAGGGGTCATGATCACTGAAAAAAACACTATTTCTCAAAGGGAAATATTAGGAATGTGGGAAATAAAAGAGGGAATGTAAAAATCATAATGTAGCCATCTATGAAATGACCTTAGGAAACATTAGGAACACTAAGGACATAAAAAGACACTAAGTGACTAGTGACAATGAATGTATAAAGTATACCCATTCACAGTAAGCACAAATTTATATAAATATTGACTCATGTGGGTTTTTTTAACAAAAAAAATTAAAATGGACCTACCTTCCTAGAACATGTTCCCTATTCCTCAGGACCTCTTATAAATCCATCAGTCTACTACAAATATTGGGCACTTATGTGAGAATGTAGGTAACAATAAAAGATTTTTTTATTCTCCTTTCCCAATCTACTAGCCTAACACAACCCAATGGATGTCAACTCTATCTTGAGGCCAATTTTTTAGTTTTATATTTAATTATAAAAAGGATATGTTCTTTGAATCATGTCTTTTAGTTTGATTGGACTTCTAAAAATATTCATGTTGCCTTTTGTGTCATTGCCTTTTGTGAAAATGATTTGGATTTTAAAATTTTATATTTTTTAAGGTTCCTCCTCCATACAGACTTGGAATAACCAATCGTGAGAGTGATACACACAAATGGTCTTTAAAACTTTTCTTAAAGGAAGATAAGTATCCAACAACATGACTAACAAAAACATTTAGGCTTACCTATAAACCAACATGTTGTCTCAATTTTTAGCCATATGTAAACTTAGTTTGGAAAAGGAAATAAGTGGGGTAAAAGGATATCAAATATGGACTGGTAAAATGAGATTATAATGAGATGATTTTTTTTTATAATCAATCACATGCTAAATAAAGAATGACTAAGGGGAGCAAGGTTTATATAACCAACTCATAATAATTATTATCCATCTTATAGAGATAAGTTAGCTAAAAATCATGAGAAAAAAATAAGACATCTATGGAAATAAATGAACTCATAGATAAAAATAATGTAATCATGAAATGAATTCATAAGAGAGTGGAAGTAAAGAAAATGACACCATAGATAACATATAATGTGAGATATAAAGAACCATATAAGATAGATGAGAATTTGACACATTATCCGATGATGCAAAGTATATAAATATAAACTTGGATCACATGTCTAATACAAAATGAATAATAAAGTGAATTAAAACCATGTTGTTTTCATAAATACTCATAAATATATCAACAAACATTGTCCATAACATCTTATATATCTTAGTGAAGATGAACTCTAATGACAGTGAGGGTCTCATTTATATTAACATAAATATGGGAATATACCTCTCATCAAATCTTCTCAACATAAAATGTAAGCATAAATGAAGGATCATGATCATGATGGCCATAATGTATATGATACATAAGATAATAAATAAGAGTGGTATCTATGGGACATGAAGGAGTCACATATGGAGAAGGGACCATAGGTAGAAGGACCACAAGTAGATGGACCACTTATAGAGAAGGGACAAAAGGTGGAGAAACCATGAGGGAACAAGGGGGAGCCTTATTTAATGTGAGCACTATGGGAGGAGGGATAATAGTTGTAGGAATGATCATAAGGTGATCTTGAAGATACTGATAGAGGATATGATAATGATCAGTGTGATGGGTACCACATTGGTACCATGAACAATATACCTCTCCATAGTTTAGAATATATCTAGGTAATACTTTTGGGGGAGGTGTAGCCTTGTTTGTAGGCTTAGGAAGAGTAAGATATAAGGTGTCTATATATTGTCTAAGATTTCAACAATGAGTGGATCAATTATTATCGATGTCATAGAAGTAACAAATATGATTGTTAGTAGATGTTGTGGGTGTACTAACAAAGGGAGTGGAAGTAGAAGTCAGGGAAGGCTGGTATAATTTACAATTTCTTGTCTAATAGCTAGTAAATATATGAATATCATAAAATGGTTGATCAGTCCATTGGGTGGATAAAGCATCAAATTGTGGTAAAAGAAGCAAACCATCACCAAGGGGAGGTAGGGATGGTGGAGATACTAGATGAGGCTTGATTGAAGGACAAATAGGATTATGAGTAGGAATAGACTTAGTTAAATAAAGAGTGGGAAGAGGATCTAGATGAGTCTTAGTTAAGGGAAGAACATCATGCATAGAGGGTTGAAGGATGATAACACACATATCAAGGGAGATTTGGCTATAGCGGTCCTAATATCTATCAAAATGGTAGGGACTATTCATAACATGATCCATAATAATGTTCCTAAGAGGATATTCAAAAACTATAGGTGTACAAACAATCTATACCCTATGAATAAGCAGTGGAATGCTAAAATTAGGAACTATATAAGATGAAATGAAATAAGATAAATAGAAGGATTGAAAAAAAATGATAATGAATGATTTTAACATCTCAAGCTTGAATAATACCTCCTAAAAATGGGTCATCTAAGGTACAACCATCTTCATAGTTGGGTGTATGAAGACCAATTATAGAACTAGGGTTTACCTTCTCATTAGAGGTGGCATGATGAATAGAGTGTTGAGTTTTAATTAGGACTATGGTCATATCACCATTGGGTGGTTGATGAGAATGTAGCTTGAAAGAAGGTGGAAGATGGGAAAAGAGATGAGGAGAGAGATTAATTTTTTTTATCTTGAGATTGATCTCATTAGGCTCATTGTCATTAGAATCTAAGAGGTTAGGTGGCATATTCTCGATGAGTTTGGGGTGACCATGGTAACCTCATGTAGAGTTGATAGGAAAATTAAAATGTTGATATTCTTGGAATGGTACACTTGGAAAAGGTTCAAGTGTTGAAATTTTGAATAAACCATGGTCTTATATTGTTTAAAATTCCAAGGGTTAGTGTCACTTTGAATCTTATAGATTTCACCATTATGATGGAAATTGACACATTGGTATGAATTAGAGGCAACAACCCCATGCATTGATTCCATGGCATACCAAGAAAGATATTATAAGAGGCAGTAAAATTAAATATCACAACCTTCACTTGAATAGTGATAGGGAGCTACACACAACCTAAGGGAGGCGTTTGAAGTCATTCATAGCCTTGACACATGATATGTTCATATTTAATATTACATTTATAGTATCCAAGGGTTATAATGAAGTCAAGGGAGGTAACGAAACTACCTAAAACCTCATCAATCAAGGCACACTTTACTTGGATGTCACTAACATGGATTCTTATAAAGATGGGAGTATCATCTACATGAATTAGAATCTCATCTAGAATCATATATATGATGGAAAATTTTATAGAGAGAGAAGTGTTAATTGTTTCATCAACATTTATAGACATCTCATCATCATATTTTAATATGTTATCTTTTGACCCAAATAAGATAGATTCATGTATTGCTCGGGGAGGATGAGGGATGTTCATTTTTAATAAGAGTTTCATAAGGAAGGTATGATGATTTGGTGATGTTATCATGAGTTAAATAAATGGAATTTGAGATGGAATATTAGTAAGTTCCATGATAGGATCCCATTCATCATAACCCATGAGTGGATTGTTTGATAGAGGTATATAGTGTTTGAGGATTTCCTTGGAAGAAGGAATAAAAGTGCATGTAAATTTTGTTGATAGGATGTGGGAGGTTTAATTTGGGTAAAATTTGGTTGATAATCATGAGATAAGGTAGTTCATGTAGGTTTGGTGTGTGGTAGATTTTAAAAATTAGTGTGAGAAGGTTGAATATTAGTGGTGATGGCTAAAGAGGTTGGAGAAATTATAGAAATGGTATGAGAGGTGTTATCTAATGGAGGTGTAGGAATTAGCTCATAAAAAGAGATAAGGTATTATTTACCCAACTATATTAGGTGATTGGGGGATAAATCTTAGATAACATGAAAAGTGTGAGATGATTGGTGAGTGTGGGTGGGATGAGAATCAATGAAGGAAACTACCCTTTTCATATTAGTCATGTTGACCACATTCTCTTTTGGAGTTGGGTCTAGAAGACTATCAATGTTATTAGAGGAATAAGTAGGATTATCATTAGTGTCTTGGTGGTTTGGAAAAGGGTCTTTGTATATGGCTAGATGAGCATTAGCTTGGTTCAAATATTGAGTTTTGCTTTATGTTTTATGAGATTTGAAGCCAATGTCATAGGCGTGTTGACATTTATGAATGAGGGATCATGTTTGAAATTGGGATTAAGGAGGAAATACATATCTAAATTATAAAATTGCCTATAGGTCTCATGAGAGTGACCCAAATAAGCATGAAATCAACACAATTTATTTAGATCACACCATGATTTCATAGGGAAAGTGGAATCAAGATGTCAGGGTAGAGGCCTTAGTATACATTTTTGAAGTTTTTCTAAGGATAAAGGATTATGAACATTTATGTTATTTTATTGGAGAAAAGTGAGGATTGGGGATGGGGTTTAGAGGGGAAGCATGTTCTAGAGCATGGTTAGGATAAATAACTTGAATATTATGAATGGTATCATAGGAATCGGTAACCCCATTATTAATATCATGATTATTTTTATTTTTTATGAGAATGTGAGTGCCCATATGAGGTTGAGATGGATCAAACTCATGTATGAGGAAATATTATCAGTTGGCTTTGTTGATGAATTTTTCTAATGTTCATGGAGAGAAATTTGGGACATGATATTATAATTTAGGATTAGAGAGTGTTGGTGAATATATGAAATAGATTATAATATATAATATTATGCTCAAACTTGTTATATAAGGTCTTCTATAATTTGATGAAAGATTGTGTGTTTTTTGTTTCATGTTTTTTATAATTAATAAAATGAACCAATATATTTTTAGGGGGGTCACTAGTTTGAAATTGTTGTATAATAAGATTAACTAGATCTTGAAAACTAGTGATAGAATGGGATTTGAGTTGGTTATACCAATCTAAATGATCTCTTGAGATGGTTTTTTATAAGATCTTAGTAGTGTAAATAGTGTTTAACTTGATCCAATATTTATATAGATTTACAAATGTTTTTAAGTGTAAGGTAGGATCAGTTGACCTATTGTAACCAATGGTAGGGGTGATATCTCCTATATCTATATTAAAAATTTGAGGTGTAAGATGTTCATTTGAAGGTGTTTGATTTTTTATTAACAAGAGGTTCTTGAGGTATAATATTTCCATGGGAGTCCCTAAGTAGTGTGGTGGGGAATTCTTTTAGTGTGATCCCCATGGAACCCATTGAGGGTGATTTTGGAGATGAATAAGGTGATTTTCCATTTACATCATTAGGTTATTATTATCTTGGAAAGTATTTATTTGGTTAAGAGTTTGTAATAAAATTTGATGGGTTTGAGTGGCATTATTCATAGCATGTGAAGTATTAGAATTGGTATTAGTGGCTTGGGTACCACTATGAGTAGTGGCATGTGCGCTATGAGTAGCTTGAGAGTTATTGTCAGAAAATGATGCACTAGTAGCATGATTACCTTGTGTTATGAAAGATGCATTAGTAAAAATATTAAAAGAAGAAGTACTAGTGGCATGATTACCATGTGTAAAAAATGAGGCATTGATGGAGTAATTAAGAAGAGAAGGTCTTGGAAAAGGCCCATTAGATGTGGAACCTTCCATGTTAGTAGAGATACTTAGCATCGAGGTTGAAGAAATCATAAAAAAGAGGTCTTAGTATGAGAAGGGTTCAGAAGAGAAAGAATAGGTTAAGAATAAAATAAGCTATTTCCCCTAAATCCATGTGAGAATATTGGGGAAGGTGAATGGGATTCTTATGTTTGACTACTTATAATAAGGTGATAAATAGTATAAGGGTATTCTCCTCGATGTTGATTAAATTCATTAATGAAGAAAAACATTTCTAGATTTTATTTTAATTGAGGATAATCTTATAAGGATAATAAAGGGTTTCAAAATTAATATACATGAGGAGGAGTCCCATAGTTTGTAGTGTGAGTGGCCACATGCACATTACTTTCATATTGAGTATGATCCACAAGCTATTCATGGGAAAATATATTGGGGTTGGCAAATCTCATCATATCTATTGATTTAAACTTTGTGTTATCCTAAAATAAGAAGTTCATTATGAGAGAGAAAGGTCAAGATGGAAAAATATGATGGATAAAAAGTTAACAAATATAATACATAGTCTTTTAAGTTGACTATGTGATGTAATTCAATAGTTAGAGAAGAATAAAGAGTCATACAGGTTGACTTTGTATTATAGATAGGGAGGTAAAGCAGGTTGAAAATGATACATATTCATGTAGGTTGATTTTGTTCTTTTGGTAAAATAACTAAAAGGGATAAATGAGAAGACACAGTCATACAATTTGATTGTGTACTAATGGTAGGAGGAAAAAACATAGTTTGAAAGAGATTGTATCAATGAGAATGATAATGTTATGAAATAGGGAATTTTTTTTCAATATAATTTAATCAAAACTGAAACAAACACACAAATAATTGGATTAATGTGATTGATCCAATTATGGCACACATCACAAAACCTTGAAACAATGATGGTAAATGTAAGTTATTTTAAACAACAAGCAATGATCAGAGAGAAAGAAATCAATTACTAAGTAAATGATAACTAATTTATTACCCTAAGTGTTATTATATTATTATAATATTTTTATTTTAAATGTGATAAGAGAGTTTGATGAAATAGGGATTTAAAAAGGTAATCTATGGATGGTTTCAAGATGTTTGGAATGAAAAGAATCTGTGTTGGTAATGTCACTATCTTGATATTAGGACCTACCCCCTCACTTCACAATCCTATAGTGATAAGTGTGTCATGTTATGTTCCAATATATACCATTAAACACATATTTATACTTGTCCAAAAAACTAAGTTGGCTTCGCCCTTGGTGATTAAATCTAAGTAGGTAGGTCTTGAGAAGATAAGTGTTTAAATGTGTTTTGAATGTTATGTGATTTGGTAGTGTTTTAAAAAGAGTAAAATAGTGTGAATAAAATCATAATTTAAAAAACCTCTATTTATACTATGTGAGTTACTCTACACATGCAAATAATTGAGATGAAAATGTGAATAAATTACTATAAAATATTTGTTAATTCCTTGATTAAGAATAGTGCAAAGTCAACTCAAGTGACATTGTATGTAAATAGTACACAATAGAGTTAACTAGGTCATTAATATTATATATAATTAAGTTATTTAATAATATATTCGAACAAGTTGACTATGTCTCTCAAACAAAAGATAGAGTACAAAGCTATGTCGACTAGGTTAATCTAGTTAGCTATAGGGTTGTAGTTTTATAGACTACTAATTTGTGAGAAATACAACCAAAATAAATATTGAAATGATAGAGAGAGGAAAGAAAGGAACCTTTATGTTCTTGAAGATGATTAATGTTGATAATTTTATGCTAAAAATCCCTTAGTTATTGCTTTCAAATTTACAACCTGGGTCGATTGGTTTGACCAAGATCTACAAGAGCTTGTATGCTGAAAAAGAATAAAGAAAAGGTTCAACCTATTCAATACTATTTGTTTACCTATATGAGATTAGAAAGGATTAATATACTATTTCAACTTATTTGATAGTGTAGTGTTGTTTTGACTTATTCAACCCAGTAACCTTATAACTAATGAATACCTATATAGACATAATATAGTCATTTTGAAGTGAAAGTGTGTTAAAACTAAACATAGAAAGTTATAACTATATCAATTATTTTGATATATTATTTTAAATATGTAAAAATATAATAAAATGATAAAAATGATAATAAAAAACAAAACCGTCAAGGGTTAGATTCATGTTTGGCTCACTAAAATGTATACGATGGGTAATGTAAAAAAAATATAAATTAATCTAGCTAAGAGAATATAAATCCTACTTACACTTATAGTTTTAGATACATTAGATGTTAAGGGTCATAACCAATATGGATCTGCTAGACCTAGCCAAGGGATATCTTACTATAATAGATTCATTCGTGAGTTTCTAAAGCCTCTAGTCAAGTAAAACTATCCAATAACCCTAACTAGGTCCTATGTTTTCATATTCACAAAACTAATATCAAGTAAATTAAAATCTAATCTAGTGCTCACTAAGGCTTGTAGCATAAAGTGTGGGTAATAGACATTAAAATTAAACATGCATAGAGGACATATACTGATGTCAATGTATACAAAATCTTAATGAATAGGAGAAGTAAAAAATGAATATCTATCTATTCTTAAAAGGAGGAACAAAGTAAGGAATACTTAGCTTTTGAGACTAACCCACCGAACCTCAATATCTCCCTTGGCTAAGGTGTTTCACAAGTGGTTGTTGTAGTATATAAGGATGATAAAGAAAAGTTAGCTCTAGGTTACATAACCTATCAATGCATCCAAAAGACTTATCCATAAGACAAGATCCATATCTATAAATAAATTATGAAACCCTAATATATGTTTCTCAAGTATAATGGTGGATAAGAAGATGAACAATATATATCTCTTATTCTACTCTTATTTATAAATGATGAAATGGGTGTGTTTATATAGGTATAACTAACTCTAGTCCTTTCTAAAATTTTAGACTGATAAGGTTGACCCAATCAAGCTTATATCATTATTAACAAAAACATTAGGTCTTTGTCTAGGTCAACGAAGAGCCAACCTAGACCCTAAATAAGTTTTATTAATTAGAGTACAAGTTCTATGGGGTCGATAATGTAATCTAAACTATCAAAAAGGGTTTTAGGTTAGGGAAGGGATAATGAATGAGGAAAATGACAAGATAAGGGTGCAACAAATGAGTAAAATTTTAGGGGAATGTTTTTAGGAGATGGTTATGTAGATATTAAGTGGTATTAAGGGACAATAATCTTATAAAGTTCTAATGTTCTTCCCACCCCT
This sequence comes from Torreya grandis, assembly GCA_037957365.1. Lineage (NCBI taxonomy): Eukaryota > Viridiplantae > Streptophyta > Pinopsida > Cupressales > Taxaceae > Torreya > Torreya grandis. The sequence goes on from JARHVA010002459.1 coordinate 221,852, forward strand.
TTCTTGATGAACTTGATTTAACAATTTTTAGAATATTGGGGTATTATTTATAATTTAATTAAAAGGTCTAAGCAATAAAATTAGTAAATAAATAGACAATTATTAAGCTACTAATTTATGTAAATTAATTTCAATTCAAACTTTTCTAAAAATAGTAATAAGGAGTAGAAAATAAAACTTAACTATAAACTAATTGATCTGACTGAGATAGAGGTTGAAATTCACTATGCAGGACTGAGACACTATCACAAACTAAGATCTAAACTTTGTTTTATGACTGGATAAGAGCATCAAAATTAGACAATAGTGGTAGAAACACTATAGTCCACCTATGCCACTATTGTCCTAAGGATCTAACATTTTTGGGTTTATTTTCTATGTATGTGTGACCCTATCCACAAAGTAATGATAGATAGAAGTCTATAAATCTTCTTGTAGAGAAAATTCTTTCTTCAAACCCTATCTTCCATTGTGCTTTGAGCAATTTTGAGTAAGAGGGGCTGTTAGTGTGTGCAAGATGAAATGGACTTTCTTCACACCCCATGTGTGGGCATGCTACTTATATACCAATACTCTAAAGAGGGATCAAGCCATATGTAATTCTCCCACTAAATGTACTTTTTGAAATTATGTATATGAAGATGCATAATGATAAACTAGATGTGATTGAGGTGGATAGGGACTTGTGTAAGGATTTGAATAAGCTTGTAAGTGTGTTGGCTAGTTGTATGCAAAGAATAGGGAAAATAACATGAGTAGTCTTACTTGCATTCTTGCTTGCTTAGTGATATTTTCCATCCCCTTCCAAATGATCTTTGAATGTGATTTTATAGGGATATATTGGTCATGGGTTGAATGTATTCATGTTACGCCAACAATGATATGGATAGGTAATTACAAGAAATTGATCATTAGGGATAGAAATGGACTTAGAAAATAGCACCAAAAGTGGATAGTAGTGGCACTAGTGCTATATTCCAAGTGTGGTTATCCTTCCTAAGTAGATATGACCTAGGGGGATTGATTTGTCTTGGAAAGAGAAGTTTGGGTGAGTTAGGACCAAGTTTGGAAGGCTACAGATGATTGGGAATCCATGAAAATAGCCTAAGAGGGTCATGAAAGAAAGCACAAGGAACCTAAGGATTGGGTGTCATTATCCATGCTCAAGTTACCAAGTTTCACATTTTATATGACTACATCACCCATTAAGGCATGCACTCAGAGAGATTGAGACTCTATGGGTTCCTGTAAGATAGAAAACATTATTATTTGATAAAATTTTAAAATGTTATGCTTATATAGGACCCCTTTAATGGTTTTACCTCTATTTAAAATATTTTATAAAAAAATACGTCTTATCTTATTTTATAATCTTATACATCTAATGAGAACTGACCAATTCTAGGGAATTTGCATGTAAGCCAAGAATTAAAAATTTCATACCTTCATAATGGAAACACATGAATAGATATTGATAATTCATCTCAATAGTTCCCAAGGTATTTATACATTTTACTCCCAACACAATATCTTATCTACCCATACAAATGGAAAACATAGGGATATCTAGTATATATTCTCCCATATATACTTTAATACTATGGAAATTATTGGAACAATGGACTGTGACACCATTTTCAATCATCACTTGAAACACTGGAGTTGGATAGAAAAAAAAGTTTAATAGCATAGCCAATTTATTTTTATTGAAGTTATGAGTATTGATTGAGTTAATAAATATTGCCTCCTTATTTTTAATAAAAATAAACTACTACCTTTAGGGTTTGTGGAGTGTTTATTCTATAAATTTCATGGTGATAAATAGTTGGTTCTATTTTTTTGTAATTCCTCCCTTAACTAATATTTAACCTCCCATGCTAATTCATCATCTTATTCTTCATTGGTAACTTCAATGTGTAATAATTTATATTATTATCACTTATGTCCTTGACTATGTAGACACCTAAATTTCATATAATGTCAAAATTAACCTATTAACAATAATTATTCTTCAACAAATTTAAATTCAAATTCAAGGCATTTCCCTCCTTATTCAAATAATTAAATAATTAAAAGTTAATAAATTATGTGAACTTTTAATCCAAATTTAATTAATAAATATGGATTTTCCACATCTCTTATACATACTCTACCTTTATCCCCCTCACAAGTTGCATCACACAACCAATCCATTAGCTTACTTAACTACCCTTGAGTCACCCCTTGACTTGTCAAATAACTTCACCCATTCTTGGTGAATCAGTTAACCAACTCTGTATTTCTCTCAAACATATGAACTAGTCATCATACTCATAGGTGAGGACTCATTCTCCACCATATATTATTTAGATAATTTAAAATATTAAAATAATCCTCGATCATTCGATATGTCTTCTAAAAACCTATAAATAGGCATGCAAGCCATCACTTTCACCCATCCACCTTCAAGGTAATAAAGTGATATTAAATTTTAAATGAATACAAAGAATATAAAATCCATCAAGAGATAATTTTATTATCAAAATGTTTTCAATTAACCATTTTAATTTGAGAGAGGATTAAACATCCACATTCCACACAAAGATCAAATCTATCATTTATATCACAACAAAGAAGGTGACGAACTTTGCATGTGTTTGTAACTAGTTGTTTTTTTCTAGTTTAGTTTATTCATTTTTTTTGTTTCTTTATCTTGAGATTTTTGAATTTTAGATTAGGACTAAGATTATTTGATTTATTAGTTTATTTTCATCTAGATTTATTTCATACATGTAACCATGCCTGGTGGGATTTTCCATCATCTTCTGCATATCACAATAACCATAGGTGCATTTATAATATTTTTTCCATTTATATTTATATTTTTTCTCGTGCATATGTATTTGATCTTGGTGTCAATTTTTTTTTCTGAAACTATAGGTCATTTTCTTACATTCTCAAGTTTCTAGTGCATATTTTTTGTGTAACTACAAATTTGGAAATGGTAGAAATGAAATTGTAATTAAAAATAAGAAATCATCATTTTCCCTATTTTTATACTATTTTCCATAGTTTTCTTCTTTCTAACCTATTTTTGCTTCAATTCTACTTGTTTATATGTTTACTATTTAATAGAACTCTATGTTTCTATGTAACTATGAATTTATGGAGTTTGGATATGAAATTGGATACTTTATCTACAAAATTGGTTAATTATACTATAAAATAGTTATCAAACTATGAAATCGCTCTATGTATTTTTTAATTTTGTATGTAACTATGAAATTATTTAAGTTAACAGTGAAATAAATTATTCTAACAAAGAAATTAGGGAATTTAACAATGAATTCAATGAATTTTATTATGAAATAATTTTAAAATGATGATTTTTTTTATTTCTATTTTCTACATTTTGTTTATCTTTATGTTGTTAATCACTATAAATTTCACACATTATATCTGACTATGTAATTGTAGATTCATCAAAACAACTTGTTTTTTGTTTCTTCTAACTTTGTTGTAGGTTGTCTTGGCTCTCATCCAAAACAAACTTTCAAGCAAACTATTTACAAGCCTCTATTCAAAGAAAATTTGTAAAAAGGATAAAAATAAAACCAAAATATTTCCATTTTTATTTATAACATATTTTATTTTAGTTTTTATATTATTACTAGTAATTATCTCATGCTTGATTTCATATAGTTAATTTATGTTCCCTTTTTCAGCATTTTGTGTCTGTGTGTTGTGAAGTTTCATATGTTCTTCCCTTGGCATCATATTTGTGATGATACTCGAGAATAAAATATAACTTTATAACTTTTTGTGTTACCCAAGTTGTGTATATGTGCATTTTATTCCCTTAACATCACATTGGTGATGATACCTAGGAATCAAACATAAGCATTAACTTTTTATTTTCCTTTTTTTATGGGATCTATCGATCATGGATTTCACCACTATATTATAGGCCAAACCCCATGTATTGGTAGGGTATATAAATTGAGTGTCAAATATTTAAAAGGTGTAATCAATTATGTGTTTTAATCAAATTGTATTGTGAGGGGATTTCATACTCCAATACCTAGGGTTTTAATAATTGCCTTGAAGTATGATTTTGCCAATGTCAACACATTGAGACCCATATGACTATATTGGGAATGTTAGGACAAAACACAAAAGTGTGTGTTAACTTAATAAAATTATTATACATGATTAGTACTCAAAATACAAAAAGGTATATCGTAGGACTCCCCTAGATGAAATTTTGAAATCCTAAATCCTAGGTAAGCCTATTATGTCATTTAACTTTGGTGCATCTATTAATGACTAGCATTGAGAAGTTACCTTCCACACATCATTAAAATAAGCTAGTGGTCCATGGGAATGGAAATACCCTCCATGTTTATTTATTTGAAATATTAGGCTATGGCTAAGAGCACAAATAGGTAAGTGACATCATAAGGCCTAAAATTTGTTAACAACCTTAATCCTAGATTTTTAACTTTTTTGTGTAATTTCATGATTATTTAATGTATTACTTTCTTATTTTTTATTTGTGATTTACCATGTAAAAAATAATCCTTGAGTAAAATAAAAGTTCTTTTTAGTCTTATATCCATAAAAAATCTAAAAATCTAAGTTTTATAAAGTTAAAACTCAAAAGTAGTTTGTTAGCAATAAAAAAATTAATCACTTTGATTCTTGATATTAGTCTAAATTTATTTTATTTTAGTGAAATAATTTTCCATATCTATGTCACCCATAAAAAGGCACATGGTCATGCTTAATAATCCTAATTTAAGGTATACACCATTTGGCAATGACCCTTTTAAATTCAAAAGCTAAAACCATCATACATGAAATTAATAAACATGAATAAAAAGGAGGGGTATACCAATATTGTGGTATCCCAAAATATATATTAACTCCTAATTCCATTTAAAAATACATCATGACCAATAAAAATGATGTTTTGATTCAATCTTTGAACTTCAGAGTCAAATTCACACTCAATTTTTATGTATTAAACTTGTAATACTTGATTACAAGTAAAGATCCTTTACCAAACATTCATGGTCAATCCAAAACACAAGGATATTTAAAGGGAAGTAATTCCATTATAGTATCCTCATATCCTAATCTACACATCTATCAAGAGAAAGAGAAATCTAGACTTCATGAGGAATCTTCCCAATCAAGTCATGGGTTTTCTATGGAAATCCATGCACACCATGTTAGCCAAGAGATCATAAATATCCAATCCCATCAAGTAAATAATACATTTTTTAATCCAAATCATTACCATTTTAATGTGAGTGTGAATGTTAATTCAAACTCATATGTCAATCTAATTTATTTGATATTGAATATACATTCAAGTTTACCAATCCTAAATCTAACCACCTCAAATGTGAATGTGCATTCAAGTTCACAAATCCATGATCAATCCAATATGAGGTTGAATTTTCATTCAATATCACAAATAATCCCAAATCTGAGTTTACAAGACTCACTAATCATTATCAATATAAATAATTCAATCTTGAATAATCATTCTAGCTCCCTAATCTACTCATCAAAGCTAAGCTTGGGTATTACTAAAATTATGCCCATCAATCCTAATCCAAATAGAATATTTTAAAATCAATTTTATCATTATAATTCACTTTTAGGATTATTTCCATCAAATCCAAATATAACACCACCTAATGTTAATTCACTTAACATTCACCCCAATCTAAACCATTCCTTCAACCCTAACACCCATGTTAAGCATTGTTCATTTCAAGACCAAAACATAAACCAAATTAACCCAAACAAACATAACCTAAAAACAAACATTAATCCAAATAGCTTAAACTTGAACACAAACCCTAACCCCACTCACTTTAACCTTAGCACAAAACAAAACCAATTTAACTCAAACCGAAACTAATTTCACTTTCACCCAAATCAAACCAACCCTAACCTAAACATGAGTTTTAACCCATTCAATTTTAAATATAACATAAATCCATATCAAATTAACACCAAATTTTTCAACCACTCTAACCTTAAATATAATACCAATTCAAACCCCACAAACTTTAACATCAACCATAATCCAACAAACTTTAGATTTATCACAAATTTAAATGAACAAAACCCAAACATTAACTTTACAATCAATCTCAATCCAACAACATCAAACTTAAAAATTAATACTAATCAAACAAACCTTATATTTAGCACTAACTTTAACAATATCAACCCCTTTACAAATCCTCAAAAGACTAAATTTCCTAACCAACCTCCTAATAACTTCAACCCACCACTTAACTAATTTACACAAAATCACACCAACACAAATCCATTCATAGCTCAACCATCCAACTTCTATACTTGCTCAAGTAAAATTAACAAACAATCACCATATTTAATACAAGAATTTAAAAACATGAAATATAGGGTTTAAGGCTTGCAAGATGGAATTCATTCCCAACATAAATAGTTTAAATTTGATAAAATTTGTTCATACCCATATGACTTAAGTACCATGACACCATATTTTCCTAAGTATTTTTAACTCCAAAAATGTGAAAAATATAAAGTTATGGAAGATCCTAAGGAACACCTTATAGGATTCTATTATGCATGTGTGGATATTTCTTGTATAAATGAGTATATGTTACTATTATTTACATGAATTCTTAGGGGTCAGGCCATTTAATTCTTTTCACACCTTCCTAAAGGATCAATATTCACTTTTGAGGACCTTTATAAGAAGTTTTTTGGTCATTTTTCTGACAATATTGAAAAGGACTTGACCAAATTAGACATACACAACACCAAACAATATAATGTCAAAACCTTTGATTCCTTATTACAATGATGTAAATCATTGGCAAGTCATTTTACGTGGCCATTTATTGAAACTAAACTTTTGGATATATTTATAAACAATCTCAACTCAAACATGGGACATTACTTTTTACTCCTTATCCCAAGGTCATTTAATGAAATTATTGAAAAGGGGTTCTAAGTTAAATACACATTAATCAATAAAGGTGTTATCAAGATATTTAAACCTAATAAAAATTTATTCAAATAAATAAAAAAACCCAAGTTCTTTTCCAAGAATAAAAACATTATTGGAGATGGTGTGACCGATGTTAAATAAATCCAAAACCCACCAAATCAATAACAAACTTACACCCAACCCATTAATAACATAACCTTTCATAGTAATCAACCTCAACAAGGAAAATCCGAATGTAAGTTCATGTAATTGGGTGATTCTTATGAAAATGTTAAAGTTGACCCATGTTAACAAGATAATTTGGCCAAAAACCAAACCTTTTAAAAATAACATTCATAAAATCAATTTGTATAAGGAAGATTAATACTACAAGTAACATAGGATAAAGGGACATTCTACCAATAGTTGTATATACCTGAATCACTATGTCTAATAACTCATTGATTAAGGGGACATAGCCATTGAAAACCAATCATCCATGCCATCTAACAATGAAAATTTTGGGATATATCAAGACCCATTCCCCAACCCTGAGTAAGGAAAAGGTAAACAAAATCAAGAACATCCCAAAGAGAGTAATGTCAACCGAGCTAGTCATCCTTTTGAATCTATAGTTAATAGTATTTATTTTATGCACAATCATGTTAACATCATTAATTTTCAACCTAAATATTTCACCATTACTAAAAGGTGTGAAAAACTTACAATTCCTAGTGGATCGTCATCCAGTGTTGAATGAAGTACAACATTGTTGATCATCTTGATAAGACACTTGAAAATATTATCATATTAAATATTCTTAATATCTCACTTATATATAAAGATACCTTGTACAAATTATTTAAAGATTATAGAGTCCCACAAGACCCTCAACATTCCAAGGGTTATTAGGTAATTTATCCACTAATAATTAGGTTATGTTTGATCATCTTGATGTCTTCCCTTTAGGATTTGCCCACAATCTTCCATTATACATAGAAGTTATTATCATTAGGTACAATGTAAATATCATGTTTATAGACAATTGATAAAAATTAAATTTGTGTACATTAAGGGTAATTAAGAACTTTAGATATTCAACAATAACATTAGAAATTGACATTATCATAATAAATGTGTATGATAATAATGAGCAAAAATCTATGGGTACCATTTATCATCCTATGATGGTGGGGTCTATTATAAAAGAAATAGTATTACATGTAATTGATCTTGAATTAACCTATAACATATTTCTTATACGTCCATGGATACATTCAACTAATGCCATACCATCTACTCTACACAAGTGTTTGAAATTATCACATGATGGTATGGAATTAACCATTCAAGGTGATCCTCAACCCTTCCAATATTTCAAGCTATTGAAAGGTCCATATAAAATAACCAATTATATTATAGTATTTAGGAAAAATTCAATCCCATTGAGGAATCACCTACACTTATAATTATGCCCATCTTGATACATTATTTTAAACACCCCCTCTTGGCGGTTAGATAAATGTACCAACTACTTCCATTTACATAGAAACACCTTCTAACAGTGAAACATCCAATCAACCTTCTACCAATTAAACCTTCAATAAACCATATACTAATCAATAATCCAATCAAGCATCTAGCTAAAAGCCACCTCCATCCTATTGATCCCATTTTAAAATTATTAACAAACTCATGAGTGAATACATGATAAAAGACATTAATTATACAAGTGCAATCCACACAACCCCACAAAATTATGGTAGGCCCCACCATCAATGAGATACAAAAGTGGTTAGAAGATTTCAAAAAATGAAATTTTTATCATGTGGTTTTCTTTTTGATGAACACATTGAAGACTCAAATCCTTCCTAACTTTACTCTAATGAATTAGCTAATTTATTTACCGATACTAAATACCCTATTACAAAATATAGTATGTGTAGTGTTAAGAATTATTAATGTAAGGGCCTTGGTTTTCATGAACGAGGGTCAATCAAACCAATAATTTTAAAATATAAAGAAGACACTCACAACTATTGTACCTAACACACCCCTTTTCCCATAAGGAAATGGGGACCCACTTTTTTCAGACTATGGTCCTAACTTTGAGCCCCTCTTCTATATGTTTATGAAAAATATAGGAGAAGATTGATTATTGGCCTTTTTTTACTTTGGTAGAGTAGCATTGAACTATTTTTTCATAGACTAACCTTCTTCAGGAGTCTTTATGAGGAATTATATTTTTGGATTTACATTTTCAAGATTTTCTCTTTGAAAATTTTGTTCCACATGAATTGGTCTTCGGGTTTATTGTGTTAGACATTTTGTCTAATGGAATTTGTTCTTCAAAACATTTTCACTTCAACAATTCTACCAAAATAATTTCCCCAAATCAGACCTATTCTTGCAAACAATTTTGTCGATACACTTTCATTGATAGAATTTCCATTCGGCCCCATTGAACCAACCCTTTAGCCTTTGTATAACTTTCCCTTTAGCCTTTTGGAGATTAAAATTTATATTTTATGAAGTAGATCCTTGAATAATTTTATCATGGATGAGTGCCCTATGATGTGAACCCTTTAGATTGTTGCTATAAAGTATGTACCATTCAAAATTTCTAAATTTCCCTTCAAAAATTTTGAAATTCCATTCAACCCCTCTATACCTACCCTTTGAGACTTTTATCTTGTGCCTTTTCCTATTTGAACCATTCCTTTAGACTTTTTTTTGATACATTTTTCTTGAGCCAATTGAGATCCTTCAAACATTTTATATAAGACATTTTCCCTGATGAAATGAACCTACCCTTTAGGGTTTGTGCAATATGTCCTTTTGCCTTTTTTTGTGGCCATTTTTTCAAACAAAATTCCTTCAAGACTTTTTAAATGCCTTTTTGCCCTCTGAATTACCCTTTGAAATTTTTGTCAAGGATACATATTCCTTTGGACTTTCTAAACATACCCTTCAACCTTTTTAAAGTGCCCTTTGGGACTTTTGTGGTTTCCCTTCAAGACTATTGTAAGGGAATTTTGACCTATAAGCCTACCCTTTAGGACTTTTGTCCTAGGTCCATTCTCCCCAGGCCAATTCCTATAGGCTTTGTGTCTCGAACATTTTATCTAACTTAAAAGGCCTAAAATTATTCCCCCAAGGGCATAGGCCTTTCAGAGTTTCTAAACCAACCCTTTGAAACTTTTGAAAATGACCATTCAACCCTTTTTAAAGTGGCCACTTACCCTTTGGGAATTTTATTTTGAGCCCTTTTTTCCTTCCCACCAACCTTGTAGGACTTTTGTCAATGGACTTTGTCCTTCAGCTAATTCTTTTAGATATTTTTTTAAAGATATTTCTCCCTTTGACCCCTTCCTTTAGACATTTGTTTTGAGAGACTTTTCACTTTTCACATGCCCTTTAGGACTTTTATCTTGGGTATTTTTCTATACAAGCATGCCTTCAAGACTTTTATTCTAGTTCCTTTTTTCCCTTCAACTAATTCCTTTTGACATTTTTTCTAAAACATCAATCCCTTTGACCCTTTTGGGACCATCCCTTTGAGCATTCCTTTAGACATGTTGTCTAAGATAAATGGGCCTTTGGGAGAATTATTTCAAACATTTTTTTGAAATAATTCCCCCAATGAAATTCCCATGTAATTTATGTCTAAGACATTTTTTTCCAATAAAATGACCCTTCAAGATAATTATTGTGGAAATTTTGTTTAAAACAATTACCCTACACATAAATCATAAAATAATTCCCCTACATAGAAATCCCAAAATAATTCCCCTAAAATAATTAGCCTAAGACAATACCATACTTCTAAGTGGTACCCTTAGAGATAATTTCATTATGTTTTGAGCATAATTCAATATTTTAGCCTACGCCCAAATCATATTTTACTAATACTGAGACCTTAGGATAGAATATTGATGTGAGGTCCTTTATACATATTTTTCAAACTATTATGCTAAGTCATTTTTTTCTTATGTTTATAGGAACAATGAATCCTGAAGATTAAATTTGATAGTCACATAGATGTCATTTCATGGTCACATGAACATCAATTTTAACCTCAAAAACATGTCAAACGTATGAGAATGAAATTTAAAATAATGTAGAAGTCATTTGATGGTTGTGAGGATGTCATTTAACATTCATAAAAATGTCAAATTCAACCTTAAAAATGGCTAATTTATATAATTAAATTTGACAGTCATGTGGATGTCATTTGAAGGTCATGAGGACATTAGTTTATTGTCATGTGAACACCAAATTTAACCTCAAAAATTAATCATTTGGATTCAAAAGTGGACCTAGTAGATCAATGGTTTGCATAGATCTATATAGTTGATCTAATGATGCAAGATTGATGGAGATTTTTAAAATGTCTCATATTAAATAGAGAGTTTCTAGGTGGCATACTCACATGATTTAATTAAAATTCATAAGGTCTAAGCCAAGATCATATGGTGCACATATGCTCAAGCCCATTTGATCAAATGATGTGAGAACAAGTTAAAATTTCAAAGCTTTATGAGAGTGAAAAGTATAACCATTTTGAGAACCTAATACATAGATATAATGACCCACAAGAAGAAGTAGGGAGTCTAGTACATATAACTCAAAAGTGCTAAAATTTTTCCAAGTGGCACATATATGAAGTAGAGCAAAATAGGTAATGACAAGTGTCAATAATATATGAGTCAATAAGCCAAAATCAAAAAAATCCAATGAACCAAATTAAACTGATACATAAATATTTATAGTGTGATTCCTAGATATAATTTTCACATATCTTGGACTCAATTAGGTGTTGAAAAATGTCACATTTTGAAACCTACCAGGGCATTATAGATAGAATAATTAGACCTTTATACAATTGATTTATATCTATCATTAGACATTGGGTCTCACAATTAAGCTAGAGTATGAATATGCATGTCTTAATTTGAACAATGAATATAAAAGTGAAGATACAAATTCTATAAAAGGCATGGGTAAGCATGCAATGAATAGTTTAGATCAATCATGGATAATAATAGTGTCACTTATTTTAAAACATTGGTAAAGTGATTTTTGTCCTTCATGCATATCTCATAATTCCATTTGAAGGTAGCTAATATAAAATTTCAACTAGTTTTTCTAATAAAATATAAAATAAGGTATTTACAATTTTGGTAGAATGGCACACATTTAGAATTTTGCATGCAAATTGGGCTATAATTGTTAAAATTTGCCTCTATCTTTATACACATCCACATGTTGCATAGTTTTATAAAAGGCTATTTTAAATTAATAACTATAGGTAGACTATTATATAGTTTTAGACCATAATTATAACTCATGTTCTGACTATCATATGCGATGACCTTTCATGAAATTGGAGGATGAGGTGACCCCTTCCCAAAGTCTATATAAACAATTTTAATCTAACCTGGATTATTTGTTAGAGAATATTTGAATATAAGATCAACATCAATTTTGATCATCAACAAATGTGTGTGTATTTTATCTCCAATCTCTATGTAATTAATAATTACATTCTTTTTTTTATGTTTCATTAATCTTTAGTATACAAAATCTATGAATGAATTCTTGATTATTTTGATTAATGTACTAATTTGTAGATGTGTAATAGCTATTGAAATATTGCTAAATATATTAGTTAATATATTCAAGTTCAAATTGATTCATAATTATTATTATGCGTAAGTGATTTCTTAGATGCATTTTTTTATGTGTGTGTAACAATTGCCTCATATACTTCACTAGCCTGAGTCTTAATCTCCTAATCAAGGGTGTATAATAGCTACCCTAAAAGGAGCATATTTTATTTTAGGCTTATGAATTTACTGCATCTTTATCTCCCTAGATTTATTAGTTGTGTTTGGCCATGTATGTGTAATTGATTTTAGTAATAAGTATAAGTTTTGAGATCACTTGTCCTTATAGAGACTAGCTAAGGAAATAGTTCCTAAAAACCACATAACCTTTCTTTTTTGCCTTACCTTTCCCTCCATTTTTTGAGTTTATTTTGAAATCTACCCACTCTATATTATCAACTATTCACCCGTCTAACTCACATAGACATTCAATACCCTTATTAGGAACTACACCTCAATCCAAAAGCCTTGTTGACAACTTGTATGCCCTACCCACTATTCCATCAATAGGTTGTAACATATCACATACTTAAAACTTGTGACTTTGAGTGGATTTTACCTTCATTGACATCCTAAAATGTTTGAGGCTACCTATTTAAGTCTATGGTGTGCATAAAATCCACATCAATAGTTATATATTGGTATTATAAGGAGAATCAACACCCCCATACTAGTAATTATGCTTTGCATAGAGTTGCACTAGAGTCATACAAGAGAGTGACCAGATATAATTCCAAAGTTTGTTTATTAGTCTCACCATTATCAAATCATTGGAGACCTAGAAATGTGCCAACAATCCCAACTCAGAATAATCCCTCTCTAGTAGGGAACCCCTTACTTGTAAGTAACCTTTTACTTGTTAATCAACCAATGGATTAGCAACAACCTTAGTTAGTTGGATTTTCTATTCATCATCTAAAGAGATGTGCATCATTTTCCTTATAATACTATAAATTACTTACCATCCTTTTCTCCTTCAGGAATAAGGATAGTAGAGGAACATGTCAAATTAATTAAAAGTGTTTTAATAGTAATGAATGTCATAGATGAGGATATTGCATGTAGATTATTTCCTCTTACTTTTATGGATGATTCTTGTGATTGGTATTAAATATAATATAAAATTCCATCACTTCTTGGGATGAATGTCAAAAATATTTTCTTGCACAATTTGGATAGGTCACCAATCTTTTTTTGATATACCATCACCTCACTAGAATGAAGAGGGAACCTAATGATCCCATCTATGATTTCAACATAAGATGGTAGAAGATATACAATTGGTTAACCATAAAATATAAACTATAGGTAACATTATCATTTGAAATGTTCAAGAATGCCTTGGTCCCTATCACTATTATGTTGTTAAGAAGAGAAATTATAGTTAACACTTTGGTGTTAGCAATCAAAGAGGCTATCACCATAGATAGGCATCTTAATCCTTAGACACATAGAACACCTAATGTCAATAATGGTTTTTAAGCACTAAATTTAGTATTGTATGCAAGGTATATTGTCCCATAATTTAATTAGAACTAGTTGTACACACTCCCTCCACTAACATAGACAATATAACTAGATTTTGGCTACTTGAATAATCATTTGATAGGCAATGGTTATCAGTAGAACAAGAAAGTGGATGCCCTCCTAATTATTATTTTACAAGGTATAGATTACATAAAGGTATAACTTGATTCTATTCAAAATATGGTTCAAAATGTGAGTAATAATTTTTTAAATATGCAAAGGAATATGGGCAATGCAAATGGAAAAATTGGCAATTAGAATACTAAATTTTAAATATACATTAGATAGTTTAATAGGTCATAATAGGCTAAAAATCTTCCATACATCAACATAATAGAGACAACTCTTCCCAGTTAGTGAAGAATTCATAATACTTTAGATCATGGTGAGCTCAACCATGTTGAATTTTGTGTAGCATTTAAAATATTTTAAAGTGATGTGGTTAGAGAATATCAGATGCATAATCCACCTAAGCATCATCTAGATCCTAACTTTTCTAGCACTTAATTCTTTGAAACTCACAAATTTCCTTTTCTAAGTGAAGATGACATTGACATGAAGGATAACATTGATAAAGTTCATGCTTTCTATTAGTTCCATAAAGGTGTGTACAATCTAAGGAATAAGCAACCACTCACAACATGAACTATTCCAAATACCATGGTGATTCCACCTAATCCTAAAGTATAAAATAGTCTACCCATTAGAAGGGGAATGTCAAAAAATAAAGCAAGGAAGAACGAAGTAATGTAGGATATAATATTGTTGAGGATATGAAGAAGATTAAGGAGAATATAAGTCTTCATGAGTTAGCTCAGATTATCAAGCAAAAAGAGATGCTCTATAAGTCTATTACTAAAAAGACATTTATGGAAAAAGTGAAAGCATCCACAAAATAATTGAAAGCATCTAACACCAATGTCATCTACAAGAATAATTTAGAAGTTTCACCCTTTTTAATGAATATTTGGGAATTTGATAAGAAAATTCATAACTATTTAGTTGATTCTGGATCATCTATAAATGTCTTCCTTACATCCATATTTTAAAATCTAGGTCTCACTCCAAGCCCCTCAAAGAGAATAGTTTCTCAATTGGACAAGATAGTGGTCCTACTAGTTAGAGAATTGAAAAATGTGCACATTCAAGTAGCATTTCAGCCAAGAGACAAAATGACCATTGATATTCTAGTGGTGGACATACCTAAAGTTTACGGCCTACTACTGAGTATGGATTGGTCCAAAACACATAACAAATATATCTGTATAGACTTTTTGTCATATATGACTATCATGGAGAGGAGTTGTGAATCAAATCAAAATTGATAGAGAGGTGAGAATGAAGTGTCCCATTATAGAGTATAATGTCAAAAATGAAGTAGCCTTGGTATTTATACTTTTAATATGTAGAATAAAGTACAAAAGTCAAAATATAAAGGTTCCAATCAACTATAAACTCTATGCTTTGATGACACTAAATCCAAGTAGGGATCATGTGTGATAATTGAGCAAATTGATCCATAAGTTAAAAAATTCTTACTAGTATATAGGTTTTAATTTCAATGCACTAATAATAGAGTTGAGTATGAGGCTCTAATTTTTGGATTATAGTATGCACTCAAGAATAATGTGAAGCAGATATTAGCATTTGACAAATCAAAGTTTGTGGTCAGCCAAATTAGAAATAAATACCAATGCAGGATATCCTATTTGAAGATATACAACCATAAAGTGTATTAATTGGTTGAAAGATTTTAATATTTCAATATTATAGCACTTTTGAGAGAGAAAAATCAAACCATTGATTTGTTATCTACTGTTGATGTTGTTAATCTAGAGCCACTACAAAAATCTATGTTAAATTTTTTTTTAATTGAATTGTTACCTTGCCCCTCTATTCCAAATAATGAAAAAAATTATAAATCTTTGATGATGACCAGAGATTATCCAATTTCTAACTAATTCAGGGGAATTTGAATCCCAAATCATCAATGATAAGGACATTAATAAGCTCTATTAATAGGAATCGGATAAAGAGGGAATTATACATCTCAAAGAGAATTGAATTGTAATTATCTTTATCTCCTCAAAGAGACCATTTGACATAGATACTCAAACATAGTAGCTAAGATATCCAAAATCCAATGAATCAAACTTTAGAAATGAAAATGTAAGAGACTAGCATAACTCATGTTATGTTAATATTGGTCTTAGTTGCACCCTAAAGGAGAGGAAGAAAGTGAAGGATTTAATTTCTCAATATAGGGATGTCATTTCTTAGACATATGAAGATCTAAAATTTTATGATCCTTACGTCATCACTCACATAATTCCATTGAATCTATATCATAAACTATTTAGATAGAGGCAAAGAACATTCAATCTTATTCCGGAGCCTCTCATTCAGGGAGAAGTGGAGAAGATTTTAAATGAAAAAATCATCTTCCCAATTTGACATTATATATGGGTGGCCAATATGGTCTTATTAAGAAATAAGAATAGTGAGATCAAATTATGTGTGAACTTTATAAATCTAAACAAGGCTTTTGAAAAAGACAATTATCCCCTATCTTCTCTAGATAAGGTGATACAAAAAGTAAGTGGTTCTAAAATTATGTCCTTCTTGGATGGATTTTTAGGCTATAATTAGGTATTGGTGAAGTCTAAGGATATAATAAATATGATGTGCATCACAATGTGGGGAGATTATGCATATAGGATGATGTCATTCAACCTTGTAAATTCAAGACCCACCTTTTAACATGCCATGGATCACATATTCAAAGGACTGATAGGAAAATGCATAATCATCTATATGGATGATCTTAAAATATTTTCAAACAATAGGGAAATATCACATAATTCACCTATAGTCCATATTTAAGAGATGTAGAAGGTTTGGTATTCTATTAAACCCAAAAAAGAGCATATTTAGAGTGACTGAAGGAAAGCTTTTGGGGCACATCATTACCTAAGATGGGATCAGTATCGATCCAAATAAAAATAAGGTGATTTCAAAAATTCATCCACAAAATAAAAAGAAGGAGATCAAATCATTATTTAGAAAGATTAACTTCATAATCAAGTTCATCTCATGATTTATATAGTGTTAAGCATGGAATATATTGAGAGGGGGGGTGAATCAGTATATTATATATCTTATAAAACTTTACTTTAATCAAATTCCACTTAATCAATCATTCAAGATATGCAATAAAACTTAAACAATAAACATCACACAAGATAGAGAGAGACACCTGATATAACATGGAAACCCAATGTGGGAAAAACCACAGAGAATCAATCTCAAATATATTCATGAGAGTAACCCCACAGGAGCACCATACCCCTTTCCCAAGTACAAACCTTAGCTACAATTCATGAGCACCACCCCATAAGATCTTTAAACCCCTTTGCCAAGCACCAACCCAGCTGTCATTTGTGAGCACCAACCCACAAGAGCACCAACCCCTTTGTCAAGCACCAACTCAGCAACAATTCATGAGCACCAACCCCTTTATGTATACCACACACCTATCTCTCAATGTTGCTATCTCAATAAATGATAGATCAATACAACATCTCCTTCCTCTCTCTCACTTTTTCTCTTCTAAGCTAGATATAAAAAATACAAATCATCTCTCAAAATTACTCTTCTAAGCTAGATATTACAATATCAAATCAACCTCTCACTTCCACATTTACAAATGGCTACTCAAGCCTTTATTTATAGCTTTCCAAATGACCTTTGGCCTTCCCCCTTTGTGACCTTTCATTCCTCATGGAAAATGGCACCAATCTTGGATGACCCTTCATATCCAAGCATTTGAAAAGTCATGTGGTGACCCTTCATGACCAAAAATGTCTTTCCCACTTTTGTCCTTATCTTTGGTGACTTTTCATATTCCTTTAAGTGTCCCTTCATGATAAATTTTCCCTTTACTCTTTTGTCTTCACTTGGTGACTCTTGACATTCCCCAAGATGACTCTTAATGGGAAAATGCATCCCATACTTCTTTTGTCTTTATCCCGTGACTCTTCGACTTCTCCATGGGCCCTTATTTTGTCTCATATGCAACCAAAAATATATTAATTCATATTAAATAAATATTAACTCATATTAGCCAAGTTAAATAATATTAAATGTAATGGGACCTTTATCACCAATAATAC
Source organism: Torreya grandis (assembly GCA_037957365.1). Classification (NCBI taxonomy): domain Eukaryota; kingdom Viridiplantae; phylum Streptophyta; class Pinopsida; order Cupressales; family Taxaceae; genus Torreya; species Torreya grandis. Next base: position 240,196 of record JARHVA010002459.1, read on the forward strand.
TAAACCTTTGACATTAATGACAATATTTCCAATAATCTCTCCCTTTGTCATTGATGGCAACCTCAATCCTGAAACTACCACATCCTGTCACCTACACATACCATCATCTAAAAACATACAATAACTCCCCCTTACTGTAGCAACCTGTACCTATTCCCTATACCTATTTTTTACACCTATACCTGTACCTATTATTCTCCCCCTTTGACATCAATGGCAAAGGACCTACCTGGAGCTAACACTTAGCTCCCCCTCACTTGATGCTGAACATCAATGGCAAGAAGTAATTGAAATTACTCCCAACTCCTCTCACTAATCTTTGAATGTATCCTTTGATCATGCCTTTGAGAAGATATCTAAAAATACATACACATTTTTACCTATCCTTTGAGCATCTGCAATCAACTGATTTGAATCTTTTCTTCTAATCTCATAACCCTCTTTATGAAACTTTAATGTATATCCTTGATCACATATTTGACTAACACTCAATAGATTATGCTTAAGACCTTTTACATATAAAACATTCTTAGTCTTAATTCTACCATAATCTAAACTCAAAGTACCTTTTTCGGCTATCCTGGTAGTGGTTTTATCTCCAAACCTTACTATACCACCATTAATCTTCTTTAGAGAAATGAAATTACTTTTATCACCTGTCATATGCCTCAAACATCCACTATCAATTAACCATGGTTGATCATTACCTCCCACATGCAGAGATGTCTGCACCATCATAGAATCTTCATGTTGTTTCTTCTGCCATGAACATGTCTGAACCTTCTCCCTGATGAATGGAGCTTTGAAAATCTAATCCTTTTTGACTGACTTAAACACACTTTTGCAATACCAAGCTATGTGTCTGAATTTGTTGCACTTGTAGTAAACTATTATCTCTTCATTAAAGCTTGATAGAGGAGCAAAAGAGTTGTGGCTTCTGCTTGAATCTACTTGACTTTCCTTCTCCTTATTTCTGAAATTGTTAGCTCTTTTTCTACATTCTACTTTCTTGTGACCATATCCATTACAATAAAAATAATAGCCATAAAAACAAGACCTGTCTGTATATCTCTGACTTGATTACCTTTTGTAGCTTTGTTCTCTCCATCCTTCTCTATTTGGAATGTCCTCTGTATTCTTCACTTCTCCCCTTTTTGTTTCCTCTTGTGTAAGAGCTTCAACATAGCTCTTTTTCTTTTCAAATCTGATCCCTATCTTATCTGAATTTGCTTTTTGACTTTCCAATATCTTATTCAGCATGTTAGTGCTATCCTCAAATCTTGAATCACTCACTACTTTATCATTGACTATTTTTTGAATATCTTCTTTTAAGGAGGCAATTTCAATAACATACCTTTGACATTCTTGTCTTTCTATTTCCAACTATGATGTGAGATCTTCTTCATTCTTCTTGGCTTCTTCAAAGTGTGCTTGTAGATCTTCAATCATTTCCTTTGACTCTTGTTCATTTTTCTCAATCTGGCACTTTAACCTTTGATTCTTCTTCTCAATAGCTTCTAACTCTTCTAGGGCACAATTGAGTTCTCCTTCCATATCTACTTCAGCTTCCTCCTCCTCTTCTTCTTGATCATCTTCATGTATGGCCATGAATAGAATCTCTTCATCTTCTAAATCGTTGACTCCACTATCTTCAACTAAGCTAGGGTCCTTAGAATATAGGCTCTTCTTCTCAAATCCATTCTTGGATTTGCCTTTGAAATTATTCTTGTATGTAGGCTTTTCTTCTTCTTCATATTTAACCTTATCTAGGCATCTACAGCTAAAAAATGTCCAATCTTTCCATAATTAAAACATTTAAAAGGTAATTTTCCTTGATATTTACTTGTTCCTCTTTTTGGCCTGTGAATGAAAAGTGCTTCATTGTCATCTTCATCATCACTGGAACTATCACTTGATTATTGAATCTTAGCTTTATCCTTCTTTGATGTCTTGAAAGTTGCTTCTCTCTTTGAGGGTTTATCTTGTTCTATCCGCATCTCACATGTTATGAGAATACCATGAAGCTCATCCATCTTTATCTTGGCTAAATTCTTCATCTCCTTGATTACCAAAACCTTTGCGTCATATCTCATTGGTAGAGATCTCAAAACCTTTTGCACCACCGTTGACTCTTACAATGTTTCTCCAAGACCTTGAATTTGATTTACTATCTAATCAACTCGCAAGAGATAACTTGATATATCTTCTTCTTCTTCCATCTTCAACCTTTCAAACTACATTCTGAAAGTCTGCAACATAGCTTGCTGAACCTTTCCATCACCTTTGTAAATATTCTCAAGTTTTACCCAAGTTTCATGAGTAGATTTACATTGCATAACTTTAACATATTCAGATTCACATAAACCACATAAAATAGCATTTAAAGCTTTAGCATTACATTCACTTGCCTTCTTTTTTTTTGGAGTAATTGTAGATGTCTGTGGCTCTTCATATACCTCCACCACTAATTTCCATATGTTGAATCCAAGGGCCATCAAATAAACCTTCATTCTCATGCTCCAAAAAGCATAATTCATCCCATCAAACAAAGGTTCCTTATTTGTAGAAAATCCTTCCTGTGACCTAGCCATTGTGCTTTCCCGATCTACCTTCAAGCTGTAAAACTTTTCAAAAAGTAACCTGCTCTGTTACCAATTGTTAAGCATGGAATATACTGAGAGGGGGGGTGAATCAGTATATTATATATCTTATAAAACTTTCCTTTTACCAAATTCCACTTAATCAATCATTCAAGATATGCAATAAAACTTAAACAATGAACATCACACAAGATAGAGAGAGACACCAAATATAACATAGAAACCCAATGTGGGAAAAACCACAGAGAATCAATCTCAAATATATTCATGAGAACAACCCCACAAGAGCACCATACCTATTTTCCAAGTACAAACCTTAGCTATAATTCGTGACCACCACACCACAAGAGCTTCAAACCCCTTTGCCGAGCACCAACCCAGCTGTCATTCATGAGCACCAACCCACAGGAGCACCAACCCCTTTGTGTATACCACACACCTATCTCTCAATGTTGCTATCTCAACAAATGATAGATTAATACAAAATCTCCTTCCTCTCTCTCACTTTTGCTCTTCTAAGCTAGATATAACAAATACAAATCATCTCTCAAAATTACTCTTCTAAGCTAGATATTACAAGATCAAATCAACCTCTCACTTCCACATTTACAAATGGCTACTCAAGCCTTTATTTATAGCTTTCCAAATGACCTTTGGCCTTCCCCCTTTGTGACCTTTCATTCCTCATGGAAAATGGCACCAATCTTGGATGACCCTTCATATCCAAGCATTTGAAAAGTCATGCGGCGACCCTTCATGACCAAAAACATCTTTCCCACTTTTGTCCTTATCTTTGGTGACTTTTCATATTCCTTTAAGTGTCCCTTCATGAGAAATTTTCCCTTTACTCTTTTGTCTTCACTTGGTGACTCTTGGTATTCCCCAAGATTACTCTTCATGGGAAAATGCATCCCATCCTTATTTTGTCTTTATCCTGTGACTCTTCGACTTCTACATGGGCCCTTATTTTGTCTCATATGCAACCAAAAATATATTTGTTAATATTAAATAAATATTAACTCATATTAGCCAAGATAAATAATATTAAATGCAATGGGGCCTTTATCACCAATAATACTAAACCTTTGACATTAATGATAATATTTCCAACATAGAGATCATCAGACCTTTGAATGCCATGACCAAGTAAGATGTCAAAATAGAATGGATAGTTGAAACCCAAAAGTTCTTATAAGAAATTAAAGATGTAATAGCATAGGCTCCAGTGTTGATCAATCTAGATTTTAATAAATATTTCTACCTATACTTATTTTCTTCAAATCATATGATTGTTGTTATCATCAAGCAAAATAAGGATGAGACCGAACATCCAATCATGTTTATGAGCACAAATCTAAAATATGCATAGCTCAAGTACTATATGATTGATAAATAGATTTTTTCCATTATAAGAGTAGTGAAGACATTTTGGCATTGCATATTGAGGAATAAATTCATTGTTCATCATTCCTAATCCTATTTTCAAGCTCACCCTATCATAAAATAAGCTAGGAGAATGATGAGGCCAATGGATGGCCAAAAGACAAGAATATGACATAGAGATCAAGCTTGCAAAGATCATTTCAGGAAAAGGCATTATTAAACTTATGACTAAAGCAAATCTAAACATCATAGTTGAATAAGTATGTGAATCTCAAGTATCTCAAGGGGAAGGGTATACTGATATAATATAGTATTTACTTATAGTAACTATTCTCTAGAGACCAATAGAGAGAGAATAAGAGCTTTGAGGCTCAAAACTATTCATTACATGATTAAAAAGGGAATCCTCTACATAATAAATTATGAAGGTATTTACATTATGCATGTATCTATAGTGGAAGCTAAAGAAATCATAGTGAAATTGCATCAAAAAATAGGAAGTGGTCATCCTTATGGGAATAACACAACCCATAAGATTTTAGGAATGGGTTACTACAAGCCAAAAAATTGTAAATATGCTTATGCTCATGTGAGAACATGTCATGAATGTCAAGCTTTATCCAAGAGAGAAGTACATGAAATAATTCATTTATAGCTAGTTGCTAAAGGATGACCATTTGCCCAGTAGGGTTTAGACTTCATTGGAATCATTAACCTAAATTCCTTAGTAGGCCATAATTTTATACTTACTACTAATAATTATTACACTAGATGGAGCAAAGCCATAACCACAAAGAATTGTAGAGCACAAGAGGTGATTTGTTTTTTGGAGGAATACATAACAACTAAATTTGGCATGCCTATTTATTTGGTTTATGACAATGGACTAGCTTTTATATCATCAAAATTTACTAAATGGGAACATGAAAACCAAATTATTATCAAATTATCTTCTAACCATTACCCTTAGGGAAATGGACTGGCATAATCAATGAACAAAAATATGATCAATGTAATTAAGAAGTCAACTGGAGATAAAACTAAGGATTGGCACAATTTATTGAAATATGTTCTTTGGGTAGACCAGACTAGACAAAAGTAAGCCCTTAAAGCTTCACCATATCTATTAGTATATGGATACAAACCTGTATTCCCAATTATGTTTAATCTACCCACCTATCAATTTATATAGGAATACTTGGAACCAAGTGATAAAGTAAACTCAAAGTTGCTAGACATAATAGAAATGGAATTTCAAGAAATGAGGCCTTAAAAACATTTTAAAAACACCAATACATGGTCAAAAGGTGGTTTTATAAGAGAAAAAAAGGTCAAAGAATTTAGGATTTTAGATCTAGTACTACTCTAGGATAAACCCATGAGAAGAAAGGACAACATGACAAGTTTGCCCCACTGTGGATTAGACCATACCAAATTTCAGATATCATAGGCAATACTGATGTTACTGAGTAATGAGGGATAGATGAATGTAACTGTAGGATTAGATTAGATTTCCCACTTTATTAGAATAGTTACCTACTTTCATAGATTAAATTTACTACTTTCATAGATTATTTTCTTACTTTCTAGATTAATCTTTCCTGCTTTTGGTATTTTGCTTTCAAAGATTAGATTTCATGTTTTTTATATTAAGTTTTAGTGGTTTTTTAGTCTAGTTTCTTGCTTTCTTAGATTAGTTGTTATTTTCTTTCTCTGATGATGGGAATTGTGTTTTCTCTTGACATAACCAATTTGAAATCTAAACCAACTGAGATTATTACTTGTATAAAAGGGGAAAATTAAAATATTGACACTTTGGGACTAGTTTATAGATTGGGTGTATTTTTTGTGTTTTTGAGTCTTTAAGATGATGGTAGGTAATCATGGATTATTATGAATGGTGTCATAATTTAATAATTTTAATATGCATGTGTAAGTTAATCATAGAGTATTTCACACAAAGTTATTAAAAAATTTCATTGTATTTGATTAAATACACTTATCACATTAAATACCTATTGGAAGTGATAATTATGAGTATAGGTGTAGCTAGTAGGGACATTCTAGTAATGATTTGTTTTATAATTATACCAGTTCACTAGGGTTGCAAATCTTTTATTTTCATTCAAGGATAATATAATAATAAAATAAAAACAAAAGAAGAAAGAACCAATGGATTTAAAATAGCAAAATAAAATCTAAAGAAAATAAAAAAGAACACATGATGAAATAAGGTTAATGTACCATGCATCATGATCAAAATAAAATAATGTAATGAGAAGAGAAAGAGCCAAAGGTATCTATGTTAGGGCTATGGAAACCTAGATAGTAGCATAGTAATTCCTAAGACTTCCTTATTTTTGAGCTTAAATAGATATTGAAATGAAACCTACAGCTTCATCATGCCTTTGAAAAAATCATCACACTAGGGGTTTAATAAAATAAATGTTTACCACACACAAATCCAATAAAATTAGAAGGCAATTATGTTGTGTGAATCTACTTAGGAGTCTCTTTCATATCTCTAATTTAAGTATTCTTTGATGGAACACTTCATGATTGATTTGGGATTGCAAAATAGAGTTCTAGGTTCTTGAATACTAAGGAGTATTCCCCCTATAACTCACCATTTATTTTACCTAACACACCCCTTTTCCCATAAGAAAATGGGGACCCAATTTTTTTAGACTATGGTCTTAAATTGTATCCCCTCTTCTATATGTTTATGAAAAATCTATGAGAAGAGTGATTATTGGCCTTTTTTTTACTTTGGTAGAGTAGCATCGGTATTATGTTTTCTTGGACTAACCTTCTTCAAGAGTCTTTATAGGGATTTATGTTTTCAAACTTATGTTTTAAAAAAAAGGTCTTCATAATTTTTTTTCCACATGAATTGGTCTTCAGGTTTATTGTGTCAAACATTTTGTCTAATAGAATTTGATCTTCATAGCATTTTCCATACAATAATTCTATGAAAATAATTTCCCTGAATTAGACCTATTCTTGTAGACAATATTTTTGATACACTTTCACTATTAGAATTACCCTTTGGCACCTTTGAACCTACCCTTCGAGCTTCATTTACCTTGCCCTTCAACCTTTTTGAGATTACCCTTTAGATTTTATGAAGTAGATCTTTTAGGACTTTTATCATGGATGAATTATATATGAAGTGGACCCTTTATATTATTACCAAATAAAAATTACCCTTTGACATTTTTTAATTACACTTTAGAACCTCTAAAATTCCCTTTGACCCCTTTTCACCTACCCTTCAAGACTTTTGTCCCACACCTTTACCTTTTTAAACCATTCCTTTGGGAATTTTTTCTAATACATTTATCTCAAGCCAATTGAGATCCTTTGGAAATTTTATCTGAGACATTTTACCCAAGGAAATGAACCTACCCTTTAGGCTTTGTGCAATATGTCCTTAAACCTTTTTGTTGTAGCCAATTTACTTGATAAAATTCCTCCAGACTTTTGAAATGCTTTTTTCCCCTCTAACTTACCCTTTAATAGTTTATTCAAGGACACATATTCCTTCAAAAAAATTTCACATACCCTTTGACCTTTTGAAAGTACCCTTCAGGAATTTTGTGGTTACCCTTCAAGACTTCTATAAGGGAATTTTGCCCTATGAACCTATCCTTTAAGATGTTTGTCTCAAAATAATTTACTCCAGGCCAATTCTTTATGACTTTGTGTCTCTGACATTTTTTCCAATGCAAAAACCCTGAAACAATTCCCCCAAGGGCATAGGCCCTTCAAAAATTTTGATCCAACCCTTCAAAAAAATTTAAAATGACCCTTTGACCATTCTTGAAGTGACCACTTACGCTTCAAGACTTTTGTCCTAGGTCCTTTTTCCCTTCACACTAACCTTTAGATACTTTTGTTCTAGGAATTTTACATTTGGATAATTATTTTAGACATTTTATCCTAGATATCTCACCCTTCCACCCCTTCATACATTTTGTTTGAGAGACTTTGCCCTTCACATAAGCCCTTCAGGACTTTTGTCCTGAGCATTTTACCATACAAGCCTACCCTTTGAGACTTTTACCCTAGGCCCTTTTTTCCCTTCAACTAATTCCTTCAATTTTTTTTTTTGAAACATCATGCCCTTCAGTGCTTTTGAGACCATCCCTACAAACATTCCTTCACATATTTTGTCTAAGAGAATTGGGTCTTCGAAAGAATTATTGTGGACATATTTACAAACCATTTCCCCTAATGAAATTATTGAGTACTTTGTGTCTCAAAAATTTTATCTAACAAAATGACCCTTTGGGAGAATATTTGTGAACATTTTATTCAAAAAAATTCTCCCATATAGAAATCTTGAAACAATTCCCCCACAATAATTGCCCTAAGACCAATAACATACTACTAAGTGGCACTCTTGCTTAGAGAACATTTCATTGTGTTTTTATCTTAATTTAATATTTTAGTCTAGGCCCAAATCATATTTTACTAATACTAAGACCTTAGGCTAGAATATTCATCTAGGTTCCTTTATACATATTTCTCAAAGTATTATTCTAGGTCATTTTTTTCTCAAGTTTATAAGAGCAAAAAATCTAAAAGAAATGACACATATCAAGTTAACAAGATTAAATTTAACTATTTCATGGACATGATTTTATGATCATAAGGATGTCATTTCATGTTTGTGCAAACATCAAATTTAACCTCAACAACATGTCAAACTTATGAGATTAAATATGGTAGTCACACAAATGTCATTTAATGATCATAAGGACATTATTTGATGGTCATAAAAGCTTTGAATTTAACCTTAGCAATAGCTAATTTATAGAATTAATTTTGATAGTCACATGGAAGTCAATTTATAGTTGTGAGGATGTCAGTTGATGGTCACATGAATGTCAAATTTAACCTTGTAAACTACCCATTTGGATTCAAAAGTGGAACCAATAGATCGATGGTTCATATTAATCTATATAGTTGATCCAATGATGAAAGATTAATGGATACTTTATAAAGGTCCTAATTTAAATAGATATTTTCTAAGTAGCATACCCACAAGATTAAAATATAATTAAAAAGTTCTAATCCAAGATCTTGTGGTGCACATTTACTCTAGCCCATTTGATTGAACAATGTGAGACAAAGTTGAAATGTCAAAGCTCCATGAGAGCGACAAGTGTCACCATAGTGGGAGCATAATACATATATCTAATGACCTATAGGAAGAATTAGGGAGCCTAGTATATAGAACTTAGAAGCCTTGAGTAGCTACCAAGTGGAACACATATGAATAAGAGCAATATAGGGAATGACAAGTGTCAAGTATATAAGAGTCAATGAGACAAAATCACTAAAATCCAACTAACCACATTAAACAAGCATATAAGGATTGATGGTGTGAGTCTTAGGTTGAATTTCTAAAGATCTTGGACTTAATCAAGTGTTGACACATGTCACATTTTGAAAGTTAGCAGGGCATTATGGACATAATACTTAGTTCTTTAGACACTTGATAAATATCATTACACATTAGGTCTCATAGTTAAACTAGAGTAAGAGCACACATGTCTTAATCTAAATGGTGAATATAAAAGTGAAGATCTAAATTATAAAAAGGAAAAAATGAGTATAAAATACACATATTAGATCAGTCATGGCTAACAAAAGTGTCACTAGTTCTAAAACATTGGTAAAGTGATTTTGGTCCTTCATGCATATGTTAGAGTTTCATTTGAAGGCAAATAATCTAAAAGATCAACTAGTTTTTTAAACAATATCTGAAAGAAGGCATGTACAATTTTGGTAAAATGACACATATTCATAATTTTGCATGTAGTTTGAGCTATAATTTTTAAAAAATTCCTCTATATATTTATACACATGCACATGTTTAATAGTTTTGGTAAAGACTATTTGAAATTGATAACTATAAGTAGACTCTTATATGGTTTTAGACCATAGTTAAAATCATGTTCTTGCTATCACATTCAATGAACTTGCATGAACTTGGAGGATGATGTTACCCCTTCCCCAAGTCTATATAAACAATTGTAATCCAACTTTGATGTTTTGTCAAAAAAAAATTGAATATAGGAGCAACATCAGTTCTGATTGTCAATGAATGTGTTTGTGTATTTTCTTTGCATTTTTTATGTAATTAATTTTTACTTTCTTCAGTTGTATGTGTTAATAATCTTTAGTGTGAAAAAGTTTCTAATGTATTATTTATTGTTTTGATTAATATACTAATCTATAGATGTGTAATAGTTGTTGAAATATTGGTAAATATATTAGTTAAGATAGTCATGTTCAAATTTATTTATAATTTTTATTGTGCATGAGTGCTTTTTTGGATGTATTTTTTTTTGTGTGTGTAACAATTGCTTTAGATACTTCACTAGCCTAATCCATAATATTGGGATCAAGGGTGTCTAATAGCTACCATAAAAGGAACAACCTTTATCTAAGGCTTGTGAATTTCCTACATCTTTATCTTCTTAGACTTCTTATCTATTTCTGATTCTATGTGTGTAATTGTTTCTAGAAATAGGTATAGGTTCTGAGAGCACTTATTCTTTTAGACACCAACTAGGAGGTAGTTCTTAAAAACCACTATAAGCTTTTTTTTTTGCCTTACCTTTCCCTCTCTTTTTTGAGTTTGTTTTGAGATCTACCCACTCTAGATTGAAAACAATCTACCCATTTAGCTCACATAGAGATTCACTACCCTTATTAGGAACCACACCTTCATCCTAAAACCTTTTCAATAACATACATACCCTACCCAATATTTTATCAATAGGTTTTAATACACTGCATACCTAAAAATCATACCCTAGAGTGGAATTTACCTCTATTGAGATCATAAAATGTTACAGGCTACCATGTTAAGGCTATGGTGTGCATAAAACCCACAACAATAGTTATAGATTAGTAATAGAAGGAGGGATAACACCCCATAGTAATATTTACCATTTGTGTAGAGTTACACTAGAGTCACCTTGGAGAGTGACCAAAGCTAATTCTTAGGTTGGTTTATTAGTCTCACCCTTGTCAAATCATAAGAGACCTAGAACTGTGGCAATAGACCCTATTCAGAATAATCCCCCTCTAATAGGTAACCCCTTAATTTTAAGGAACCCTTTACATATTAGTCAACTAATGGCTTAGAAATAGCCTTGGTTAGTTGGATCTACTATCACCATCCTAAGAGACATGTATGATTAGCCTTAAAATCCTAATAAGTACTTGCCATCCTTTTCTCCTTCAGGAGTGAGCATAATAGAGGAAAATATGAAATTAGTTATCTACTTTAAGAGTAATGAATTTCATAGATGAGGATGTTTCATGCATATTATTCACTTTTAATTTGATGGATGTTGTTTATGATTGATATTCAAATCTAATGGAATTTTACATCACTTTTTAGGATGAATGTTAAGAAACTTTTCTTGCACAATTTGGATAGGTCATAAATCTTGGTTTGGTATACCAACACTTCTCTAGCATTAAGAGGGAACCTAATGAGGCCATACGTGCTTTCAATAAAATATGGAAAAAGATGTACAACTAGTTAACTCCAAGATATAAACCAAAGGCAACATTAGCATTAGAAATGTACAAGAATGTCCTATAACCTATCACTACTATGTTCTTAATAAGAGTAATTATGACTATCACTTTAGTGTTATCATTTGAAGAGGCTATCACCATAGATAGGTAGTTCAATCCTCAGATTCCTAGTCTGTTTAATGTCAACAATAATTTTCTAGAACTAAATCTAGTTCTACATGCAAGGTAGAATATGTTGGTAGTTAATCAAAACCAATTGTACATAATGCCTCCACTAACATAGACAATGTAGGAAAAATTTAGCTACTTCAACAATCATGTGATGGGAAGTGGTTATCAGTAGAACCAAAGAGTGGTAACACTCCTAGTTTCTATTTTATAAGGTAATAATTCCACAAAGGCAAAACTAGATTCTACTCAGAAGATGGTCTAAAAGCTGAGTAATGATTTCCTTAATATGTAAAGAAAGATGGGAAATACAAATAGCCTAGATGGAAATCATAATATTGGAGTATACAAATAAAATAAACCATTCAATAGGATTGAATAACTTTAAAATATTCCAAATATCAACATAGTAGAGATGACTCTTACTAATTGGTACAAAATTCACAATACTTCTAATTAATGTGAGCTCAATTGTGTAGAATTTTTCACAACATTAAAAATATTTCAAAGAGAGGTGGCTATACAAGATCAAAAGCATAATCCACCTGAGCATCATCTATATCACAATTCTTCTAGAACTTTCATGTTCTTTGAAACTCATGAATTTCCTTTTCCAAATGAAGATGATAATGAGATGGAAGATATAATGTATGAAATTCATGATTTTTAGTAGTTCTATAGAGCTACATAAAATCTAAGGAATAAGGAACCACTAACAACATCAAATCCTCAAAACACCATGATGATTCCTCCTAATCCTAAAGTAGACAATAATCTACCCCCTTCAAAGGGAAATGATATACAATAGAGCAAGGAAGAACTAAGAAAAAGAGGATACAATATTGTTGAGTATATTTAGAAGATGAAGGTGAATATAAATCTTCATGAGTTAGGTCATATTACAAAGAAAAAGGAGTTTTTCTATAAGTCCACTACTAGAAAGACGCATATGTAAAAATTAAAAGCATCCTTAGATAAATTGAAAACATCTAACACCAAACTCATTTAAAAGAGCAAGATATGAGTTCCACCCTTTCTACTGACTATTCAGACATTCAATAAGAATGTTCATAACTATTTAGTTGATTTTGGAGAAAGTACAACTAACATGCCCACATCCATATGTTAAAATCTAGGTCTCACTCCAAGCCCCTCAAAGAGAATAGTTTCTCATTTGGATAATATAATGGTCCTAATAGTTGGAGAATTGAACAATGTGCACATTTAAGTAACACCTGAGCCAAGAGTCCAAATGACCATGATATTCTAGTGGTGGACATACCTAAAGTCTATGGTCTATTGTTGAGCATTGATTAGTCCAAAAAACTTAACAAATATCTCTCTATAGACTTCTCTCATATATGGATACCATGGAGAGGAGTTTATAATAAAATAAAAATTGATAGAGAGTTGATAATGAATTATCCCATTACAAATTACAATGTCAAGAATGAAGAGTTAAAGTATGAGTCTCCCAACCTTGGTATTTATACTTTTACTATGTAAAATTAAGTATAGAAGTTATAATCTGATGGTTTCAATCAAAAATAGACTGTATGTTTTTATGGTGATAGATCCAAGAAGGGATCAAGCATGGGAATCAAGATAATTGATTCATAAGGTTAAAAAACTTGGCATCGTATAAATTGTAATTTCCATGCACTAACATTATAGCTAATTATGATTCTCTAATTTTGGGATTACAATTTTCATTAAAGAATAATGTGAAGTAGATATCGGTATTTAGTGACTCAATATTGGTGGTCAACTAGATTAGAAATAAATACCAATGCAAGTTATCTTATTTGAAGAGATATGAGCATAGATTGTGGGACTTGATTGAAAGCTTTGAAGCTATCAACATTGTATCACTTAACAGAGAGCAAAATCAAATCATTGATTTGTTAGCTATTATTGTTGCTAATCTAGAGCTACTATAAAATTTTAAGGTAAAATAATTCTCAATTGAATTGGTACCTTGCCCCTCTATTCTAGATAATGTAGAAAATTTAAAGGTATTTGATGATAACCATTAGATTATCTAGTTTCTAACTAATTCAAGGGAATTAAAATACTAAATAAATAATGATAAGGACATTAATCACCTATGTCAAGAGGAATTAGATAAAAAGGGTGTTATATACCTCAAAGAGAATCAAATTCCAATTGGCTTGGTCTCCTTAGGAAGACCATTTGACATGGATACTTAGGAACAATAGCTATGATATCCAATGGTCAATGAATCAAAATTTAGAAAGGAAAATCTAGGAGATAAACACATCCCACATGATGTTAATATTGGTCTCAGATTCACCCTAGAAGTGAGGTAGTAAGTGAATGATTTAATTGATGAATATAATGGTGTCATTTCATAGACATATGAAGATCTTAAATTTTATGAATCTTAGGTCATCACTCACATGATTCAATTGAAGCTAGATCATAATCCATTTAGATGAAGGAAAATACCAGTCAATCCTATTCTAGATCCTCTCATTCAAATAGAAGTGGAAAAGATTTTAAATGCAAAAATCATCTTCCTAGTCTGATATTCTACCTAAGTTGTTGATTTGGTCTAAGTAAGAAATAAGAATTGTGATATTTGTGATATTATATTATGTGTGGACTTCATAAATTTGAACAAGGCTTCTAAAAATATAATTCTCCCATGGCTTCTCTGGATGAGGTAATACAAATAGTAAGTAGTTATTAAATGATGCCCTTCTTGGATGGATTTTTTGGCTACTATCAGGTATTGGTGTAATCTGAGGAATTTTGAAGATGGTGTACAACATGATGTGGGGAAATTATTCATATAATAACATGTAATTTGGCCTAATAAATTTAAGAGTGACCTTTCAATGCACCATTGATCATGTATTTAAATGACTGATAGTAAAATGCATAATCATCTATATGGATGATCTTATGATATTTTCAAATAATTGGAAAGATCACATAAGTCACCTATAATCCATATTCAAGAGATGTAGAAGGTTAGATATTTCATTAAACCCAAAAAATAGTATATTCAAAGTGACTAAATGTAATATTTTGAGGCACATCAACACCAAGGATGGGTCTCCATTGATCCAGATAGAATTCATGTGATTTTAAAAATTCAACCACCAAACAACAAGAAGGAAATCAAATAATTCTTCAAAAATATTAACTTCATAAGTAAGTTCATCAAAATATTTGTAGAGATCATCAGACCCTTTAACTCCATGCTCAAGAAATATTCCAAAATATAATTGATAGACGAATCTTGAAAGTCCTTCTAGGACATTAAAGACATAATATCATAGGATCCAATGCTAATCAATCTAGATTTTAATAAATATTTCTACCTATACTCATTTACTTCAGAGCATATGATTGATTCTATCATCACGTAGAAAAAGGAGAAGACTAAGCATCCAATCATGTTTATGAACATGAATCTCAAATATGTATATCTTAGGTAATTTATGATTAATAAACAGATTTTTCCCTTGTCAAAGTAGTAAATAAATTTTGGCACTACATCTTGAGGAATAAATTAATTTCCTTCATGCTTGATCATACTATTAAGCTCACCCTATCATAGAATAAGATAGGATAATTATGATATAAATGGATGGCCAATCTATAAGAATTAAACATAGAGATCAAGCCTATAAAGATCATTCAAGGGTAAGACATTATCCAACTTATGACTAAACCAGATCCATGCATCATAGTTGAATAGGTATGTGAAGCTCAAGTATCTAAAGGAGAAGGTATACTAATATAAAATAGTATTTACTTACCAGAACTTGTTCCTTGAAGATAAATATAGAGATCAAAATATAATTCTGGCTCAAATATGCTCATTACATGATTAAGAAAGGAGTCTTTAATAGGAAAAAATATTAAGGTATTTACCTTAGGTGTGTATATACAAAGGAAGATAAGGAAATTCTAGATAACTTATATTTTAAAGTAGGTAATGGTCATCCTTCTGAGAATACCATAGCCCATACTATTTTAATAATGAGATACTATTATCCAAAAAAATTCAAAGATTCTCACTTGCATGTGAGAACATTCCATGAACATCAAGCTTCAGCCAAGAGAGAAGTACACACAATAATTCCTTTACAACTAGTTGTTAAAGTATAACCATTTTCCCAGTGGGGTTTAAACTTCATTGGAATCATAGACCCAAATTCCTTAGTAGGTCATAATTTTTTGCTTATTTCTATATATTATTGCACTACATGGACCAAATCCATAACTACAAAGAATTACAGAGCACAAGAGGTGATTCACTTCTTGGAGGAACACATAATAAAAAGATTTGGCATACCCATTTCTTTGGTTTATGAAAATAGATGAGCTTTTGTATCAATATAATTTAATAAATAGGCACATGAAAAACAAAAAATTATTATTTTAGATTCTAACTATTACCCTTAGGGAAATGGATTAACAAAATCAACAAACAAAAATCTGAATGATGTAATTAAAAAGTTAGCTAGAGACAAGCTTATGGACTAGTGTAATTTATTAAAGCATCATCTTTTGTCAAATTAGACTAGACATAATTAAGCACTTAAAGCTTCACCCTATCTATTGGTCTATGGATGCAAGCCTATATTCCCAATTATGTTAAAGCTACCCACCTATCAATTTATGTAGGACTACATCTAACCAAGTTATATAGTAGAATCAAGGTTGTTGGACATAATAGAAATTGGATATTCAAGGATTGAGGCCCTATAGAAATTCAATAAAAAATAATACATGGTTAAGAGGTGGTTTTATAAGAGAGTGAAGGTCAAAGCATTCATTATTTTAGATCTAGTGCTACTTTAGGATAAAACCCATGAGAAAAAAGGACAACATGACAAGTTTTCCCCATTATGGATTAGACCATATCAATTTTTAGATATTTTGGTAAAAAATAATGTATTTTTTCTAAAGTACCTCTAAAGTAAAAATCTTACATATCAAGTCAATGGATAGTTCCTAAAGCACTTCTTCAAGGTTGTATTGTTAGTTGATGTTACTGAGTAATGAAGGATGGATGAGTGTAGCTATAGGATTAGATCAGATTTATTGCTTTCTTAGAAAATTTTCCTACTATCATAGATTGAATTTATTAACTTTAGAGACTATTTTATTACTTTCAATATTTATATTTAATACTTTTATTATTTTTATTTCATAGATTAGATTTCTTGTTTTCTAGATTAGATTTCAATGTTTTCTTAGTCTAGTTTCTTGCTTTCTTAAATTAGTTATTATTTACTTTCTCTAATAATCAAAATTATTTTTTATAATACTATAACCAAGTTAAAATCCAAAGCAACTGGCTTATCACTTTTATAAAAGGTAAAAATTAAAATCTTGACACTTTGGAACTAGTTTATAGATTCAATGTATTTCTATGTTGTTGAATCTTTAGGATGATGGTAGGTAATCATGGATTATTTTGAATGGTGTCATAATTAAATAATTTTATGAGGCATGTGGAATTTGATCTTAGATTACTTTATATAAATTTATAAAATTTTCACATTTTATTGGATCAAATACACTTGTCACATTAAAAACTTGTTAAAATTGATAATTTTGGGTATAGGTGTACCTAGTAGGGACATTCTAGTAAGATTTTTATAATAATTATACTATCTCATTGGGATTATAGCTATTCTCTTTTCATTCAAGAAAAAAATAAGAACAAAATTTAAAAAAAATAAATAAATAACCAATTGTTTTAAAAGACTAAAATAAAATTTGAAGAAAATTAGATGGCTCACATGATGAAATAAGGTTAATGTACCACACATCATGATCAAAAGAAAATAATGAAATGAGAAAATAATTATCCCAAGGTATCTATATCAAGGTTATGGACATCTGGCTAGTATTAGATAAATTATTTAGCTTCCCTTATTTTTGAGTTTTAATATATACTAGAATGAAACCTATGGCTTCATCAAGACATTGAAAAACTCATCACAGTAGGGGTTAAATAGATTACATATTTGACACACATAGATCCAATAAATTAGATGGAAATTATGTTGTGTGAATCTACTTAGGAGTCTTTTTCATATTTATAATTTAAGTATTATTCTATGTCACACTTCATAATTGATTTAGGATTTCAAACCATAGTTATGGGTTCTTGAATACTCAAGAGTATTCCCCTTGTAAGTCATCATTTTTTATACATAACACACCCATTTTTGAATAAAGAAATGGGGACCCAATTTTTTCAAACTATGATCTTGACTTTTTTCCCCTCTTATATATGTTTATGGAAAATATGGGAGAAGATTGATTATTGGCCTTTTTATACTTTGGCAGAGTAGCACTGGTATTGTGTTTTCATGGACTAACCTTCTTTGGGAGTCTTTGTCGACTTTATGTTTTTGGACTTATTTTTTATTTGAAACTTTTGTTCTACATGAATTGGTCTTTAGGTTTATTACGTCAGACATTTTATCTTAGGGAATTTTCTCTTTGCAATATTTCCCCCACAATAATTCTATCAAAATAATTTCCTCAAATCAAACCTATTCTTGTGGATAATATTACCAATTAATTTTCACTAATATAGTTTCCCTTTGACCCCTTTGAACCTACCCTTTAGGCTTTGTGAAAATGTCTCTTCATCCTTTTTCAGAATACCCTTTGGCCTTTACACGTAGATCCTTTGGTACTTTTGTCATCGATGAATGCCCTATGAAGTGGACTTTTTAAATTTTTACTAGATAGAAAGTACCTTTTGGTATTTTGAAATTTCCATTCAAAACATTTGAAATGCCCTTCAGTCCCTTCACACCTACCCTTTGCAACATTTGTCTTATGCCTTTCTCTCTTTGAACCATTCCTTCAGACATTTTATCTGAGACATTTTTATCAACCGAATTGAGATCCTTCAGACATTTTCCTTGAAGAAATGAACCTACCCTTTGGGTTTTGTGCAATATGTACCTTAACCTTTTTTTTTCAACCATTTTTATAAATAGAATTCCTTCAATACTTTTGAAATGAATTTTTTCCCTTTCATATCATATTTTTGTGGTTACCCTTTAGAAATTTTGTAAGGGCATTATGCCCTACGAGCCTTCCCTTTATGATTTTTGTCCTAGGCCAATTTGCTCCAAGATAATTACTTTTGAATTTGTGTATCAAACATTTTGTCTAATTTTTAAGGCCCAAAACAATTCCCCCAAGGGCATAGGCCCTTTAAATTTTTTGAATTGACCCTTCATAACTTTTGAAAATGACCATTAAGCTCTTTTTGAAGTGGCCACTTACCCTTCATGACTTTTATCTCAGGCCATTTTTCCCTTCACACAAACCTTTTGGTACTTTTGTCCTAAGACTTTGTTCTTTGACCAATTTTTTTAGACATTTTTTTGATATATTTCACCCTCTTACCCCTTCCTTCAGATATTTTATCTAAGAGACTTTACCATTTTCACATGTCTTTCAGGACTTTTGTCATGATCATTTTTCCCTATGAGGCTGCCCTTTAGGACTTTTGTCCCAAGCTATTTTTTCCCTTCAACAAATTCCTTCATATGTTTTATTTGAAACATCATGCCCTTTAGCACTTCTGAGACCATCCCTTAAAATATTCCTTCAAATATTTTATCTGAGAGAATGGGTCTCTAGGGGAATTATTGGGATATTTTTTCCAAAATAATTCCCTCAACAAAATTCTTGTGAACTTTGTGTCTCAAAAATTTTATCTAACAAAATGACCTTTCAGGAGAATTGTTGTGGACATTTTGTCCAAAATAATTCCCCCACATATAAATAATTCCCCTGGATAGAAATATTGAAATAATTCCCCTATAATAATTGCCCTAAGACCAATACCATACTTCTAAGTGTCACCCTTGTTTAGAGATCATTTCATTATATTTTGAGCTTAATTAAATATTCTATCCTAGGACCAAATCATATTTTATTGATACTAAGACCTTAGGATAGAATATTCACGTAGGGTCCTTTATACATATTTCCCAAAGTATTATGCTAAGTCATTTTTATCTTATGTTAACAAGAAAAAGGAATCCCTAAGAAATGACACATGTAAAGTTGACAAGATTAAATTTGGAAATCATGTAGATGATATTTAATGACCACAAGGACATCATTTAATGATCACACAAACATCAAATTTAACCTCAATAATGTGTCAAACTTAAAATATTAAATTTGACAGTCATGTGGACATCATTTAGCAGTCACAAGGACATCATTTGATAGTCACATGAATGTTAAATTTAACCTCAAAAATGGATAATTGATAGGATTAAATTTTATAGTCACACATATTTCATTTTATAGTGACAAGGACATCATTTAATGATTGAGTGAACATAATATTTAACCTTGTAAATTACCCATTTAGATTCAAAACTAGACCCAATAGATTAATAGTTCACATTGATCCATAGAGTTGATCTAATGGTGTAAGATAGATGGAAATTTTTTAAAGGTCCTAGATTAAATAGAGAGTTTCCAATTGGTATACTTGCATGATCAAAGTACAAGTTAAAAGGTCTAAGACAAGATACTATGGTGCACATCTACTCAGGCCCATTTGATCGAATGACACAAAATCAAGTTGAAATGTCAAAGCTCAATGAGAGTGAAAAGTGTCACCATTATGGGAGCCTAGTACACATCCAATAACCCATGGGAAGAAGTAGGGATCATAATACATAGAACTCAAAATCCCCAAGTTGTTACCAAGTGGTACAGATATGAAGTAGAATAAAATAAGGAATGACAAGTGTCAAGCATATAAGAGTCAATGATCCAAAATCACTAAAATCTAATGAACCACATTAAAACAATACATAAAGATTGATGGTGAAAGTCTTAGGTGGAATTTTCATAGATAATGGACTCAATCAAGTGTTGACATGTGTCATATCTCAGAAGTTATTAGAGCATTATGGACATAATACTTAGATCTATGGACACTTGCACTATATTATCATTATACATTAGGTCTCATAGTTTAGCTAGAGTATGAACATGTATGTATTAATCTGAATGCCAAATATAAAAGTAAAGATCAAGATTCTATAAAAACCATGTGTGAGAATATAACACTAATTTTAGATTAGTCATGGTTGATGAGGCCACAAATTTATTACTTTTATAGCCTCATCCATGTTTAGTCTATCTTTTTCTATGTAAATCACATAACTATGCGACACTAATACAAATGAATGAATGGAGTTATGATTTTGTATGTTCATTAATGTGTGTGTGTGTGTGTGTGTGTGTGTGTGTGTGTTATGTTATAAATTATTGATGATTTTCCTTGATTGAATTATATTCATGACTTTATCTAACAAGCATTTGAAGGGTCATGTAAAGCTATAGAATCTATTTAAGATATATCCACTATAGGCTACCCATAGCAGCCACAGGATTTACCTACAAGTTTCTTGTAGCCATTGTAGAGTATCCATAACAACTGTAGGCTTCACCTACAAGTTACATGTAGCCACAATAAAATGCTTGCAATAACTGAAGGTTTCACCTACAAGTTTCTTGTAGCTACTATAGAGTGCATACAACCACTATGCAAAGTAGATTCATTATTGAATAAGTCTTATAAACACATCCAACTATCTCAGAAAACCAAATGAATGATTAGGAAGAATCATAGATGTTATACATATTCCCAAAATGCAAGAAGACATTGTGTTACCAAAGATGGTAAATACAAGGATGATGAGAAAAGATAAAAGGAAATAAAATAACAAAACAATATGCCTTGTCTCTAACCTAGTCAAACCTAAAACAAGTAACTTTAGTTACTAACTACTTCAAGGTTGACTAGGATAGTTTCTAAGTATTTATATTTTTTCCTAATTTGGTGTTTTTGGTTAAGAGTCAATAAACTACCTTTTATATTTAAAGGTAAAACCTAGATTGAATTGGAAGTTAGATAATTTGGAGGAAATAATAGTAGAAGTTTTTGAACTATAGCCTTTGTATTCAAAATTGAGTAATGAGAAATTTGAATTTGCAAGAAGATTATAAATTCTCTTGGAGAGGGATTGGAACTCAGTTCTAAATGATGAAGGGCCCCCTCAGAATGAGCTACTATGAATATCTTGACCCTATTAATTATTAGTATGATGTGTAAGTTGATTTTATTGTTAAGTTTGATTATAAGTATGATGCATGTATGATACATAAGTGTGGAATAGTTCTAGAATTTTTTCACAACAATTTAATAATATCTATCTATTTGGTAAATTTAGAATTAATTCACTATACTAAAACTAGAAAATCAAATTGATTTCTAAATTAGTAAAGCATATATAATTTTGACACTCTTGAAAATATTACGTACCTAGAGTTGACAATTAATGTTGAATCAGACTAGGGAATCTAGTAATATCTGGGTAATTAGTCTGCACAACATTTTGGTGCCATTATTAGGGATGGTGTAAATTATTGTTTCTAAAATAAATCATTAATATTTTATTTTTGGTTAATGCATTGTTCTACCTAGCTAGACAAGTCTGTGAGGACACTGAGGTGTCTTGTTCCATATGTCTAAGTTCTTGGACAATAGTTCTAGCTAGGTAAGTTAAGTGAGGACACTATGGTGTCTTATGCTAGATGTCTAAGTTTCTAGAATTAAATAGTGCATAAGTTATTTAATTCTTGTTTCTATAATTTATTTTTTGTAAAAGTGATTTATTTCTGGTAAAGTGTGCTCTAAATTTTTTTTGTTTTCATTTTCTGCTTTCTAGAATAAAATTTTTCTTTTTTCATTTCCTACCTTTTAGAATAAATTATCATACTTTATAGAATAAATTATCCTAATTTTAGTATTAAATTTTTAATGCTTTCTAGAAGTAAAATTTTAATTCCTGTTGTTTTGATTTCAACATTCCTTTATTTTAGCACTAAAAAAAAAATTGGTTTGAAACAACCCCCTTAAAACACATGAAAATGAAAAAAAAACTAACTCTATGCAGGAAGGGATAGGCAGTTGAAGGAGTGACATAACATTTATATAGAGAGAAAGAGATTCTCAAGGGAGATTCCTATCAAATAAGCTACAAGTTACTTCTAAGAAGGAACCACAAATACCTATATTAACTAATAATCCTACTAAAAAGTATACCATAAGTTAAAAGTCTCTTGAAGAAGAGAACACTACAAATCGAATGAGGTAACTTGTAGAAGAAGCACTATTGGCTCTAAAAAATGAAACAAAAGGAGAAGAACCATTAGGTGAGCTAGAAGAAGAAATGAAGGAGAGGAACTACATGAACTATACACTTTAAAGAGTATCATATTTACAACATTCCAATAGGTATTTCTTGATCAAATCAAAGGAAGCTTAAGAAAATATTTATACCCTTCATCCAGTAAAAAGATAGAGTATTAGTAGATAAATGTTTATTATCATGTTGACTAAGGGATTAACATGGATTTTAAGGATAAGATCTTGAGTACCTTTGGTATCCATATCACAAGAAGAGACATCATGACTAGAGAAGAATATTTTGTGGATAATGGGACTCTAGACATAATTACTTTTGAATTTCCTATTCCAAATGCAATAGATGTAACAAAAATGAAAAACATCCCACCCTCAGCCTTGCCAATTTTTAGAGATACATTATCAGAAGACCCAAACACATTCTTGATCAAATTTGATATCCTATAAGAAGCTATGGCTACATGTAGGATGCACAAAAATTGAAACTTTTTCCATCTACTCTTAAAGACTCAACACTTCACTAGTTTATGGGACTAGGTAATAATTTAATCTGCACTTGGGAGGACATGTAAAATAAAAAATTGGCCAAATATCAAGAATATGGAAGAGGAGGAAGTTATAAAATAATTGACATCTTTTGAATGACTCAAGAGGGGGATGAATCCTTGGAGGATTATGTTGAACAGTTCATGTTTAGTGTACAAAAATTCAAGCAAAGTGCACTTGGAGAAGAACCTTTGAAACTAATCTTCCTAAAAGGAATTAGAGAAGATTGTCTAGAAGCAATGTACCTATTGAGTGGAGGAGATATTTCTCACCTACCATTCTCATAGTTCAAATATCTATGTAAGAACTATTCTAGATCTACCATAAACAAAGTTAGGAGAAACAAACTTCCATTGGCAAATGCAAATGGCCTATAAAAAATTAAGGTTAGTAGCCTATTACATGACATAAAATAGGATATAATTAGCCATTTGGAAACCCAACTAGATGGCCTACACTCAAGACAAAAGCAAGCAACTTTGGATCAAGCCTTGACCATTTACTATCCAGACTATAAGAAGAAAAAGGTTGACTATAGATGTCATGAGGTTTAGGCTAAATTAACTCACATCATATCTAAGGAATTGGAAAAAATAGAGCTACATGATGTATGAGGATATATTGACCAAGTTTTCTATGTTGCACAAATAAATCCATGGGTTTAATGACCACCTTATCAAGGTATGGGTCAAAATCCACATTTTTTCAAATTCTACCTCCTTTAATTCACAATTTGAAAATGCTACTCCCAATTGGACTAGTCCTTGGATAAACATTCCACCTAATTTTATATGGTATCAACCTCAAGTAGGTTACCCCACCACCTCTTGGCAACATCTGTAAAATGTATCTCCATCTTAGATGCAATCTTGGCAACTACCCCAAGGCCCACCCTTCACAAACCAATGGTAATAGCCCTAGAGACCTAACCAGCCATGGGGTATCTCTCCAAGATTATGTCCTTCAAAACAACAACAACCACCTCGTTCTCTTATGAAAAATACACAAGCTACACCCAAGCATAACTAGCTACCTACCTAACCCATATAAAATATTACAAATAAGCTAGTGAAATCCACATTCAATACTGAGCTTGTTTAGTACCCAACATATATAGTGAACATCAAAGAAGTTCACTTCCATTCAAGGAAGATTATACCACTGCTAGTACATCCCATAATAAGGAAACCATATGATGAAACCTGAGAGGAACATACTAACCCACATCCATCACCTCAAGAACTATCTAAACTAGAAAATAAAGTTGTTGATGAAACATCCCCCACATTTCTATAACATCTCAACCTTCAACACCATATAATTGAACTCAAGATTGATTTCATGGGACAACTTAAGAAAATTTGCATCAAAATACCTCTATTCCAAGCCATCAAAGATGTACCCATATATTCCAACATTGTTAGAGACTTTTGTTTATAGAAACTAAGAAGGAAGAAAAAAATCCCAATATTGTGTATGTGATTAGCCAGCTAGCAGACATCATGTTGGGGAACACCCTACAATAGAAGTATTAAAATAGTGGATGCCTAGTAGTAATAGTCCAAATCCATGACTATTAGTTATCTAACACATTGATCAATCTGGGGGATATAATAAATGTAATGATAACCAAAATTATGCATAAACTATAGATGATTAATATTCATCCCACATCTACACTATTATAAATAGTTAATAGGTCTATAGTTAGACTAAAGGTTATACTATAGTTTTTTGGGAGTATCCTACAAATTTTATTATAGTACAGCCTAGGTCTAATTTGTGTGGATTCCCCTTATCTTAGGATGACCTTGCATTTCCATAGTTGATGCCTTTATCAGTTATATAATAGGTAACATGATGATATCCAATGGATACCACACTAAGTATTTGGTTCTTTATCTCCCAACATAGCTAGTTTTTACACCAGAGCCTACATTATGGGCTGAAGAAGATGAGGCAGATCAACCTTCCTTGATTCTTGTATTTAACATAGACCCTACATGCACATTGGCTTATCAAGAAGAATATACCATTGTATCCAATGTTCTTGAGCATAATTACCAAAATTATTCTATAGATCTCAACCAATTGTAATGTGTCGAGTGCCCCTTTTCCAACTTCTAGGAATTGGATAATTCTGATGCATCTATACAAAAAACATTACAATAGCTACTACCTCATAGTTGTAGCCAAATCAGATCCATTAGTAATATGAAAATAATGAAATCAATCCCACAAAAAATTAAAATCTCTTCAAGGAAAACATTTCTTATTAATAACAAGTCGGAGTTAAATGGGGAAAATCCCCTGGTTAACATGTTACATGCCAACCAATGTGATTTTGTATGGGATTATGAGGATATGGAGGGAATAAAAAAAACATGAACACATAATATATACATGAAATAAGAGTGCCAACCAATTATATAGCCACAACTTAGGATGAATCCAACTCTTTGAGAAATAGTCAAAAAGAAATTACAAAAACTCTTGACTACTAGATTTCTATATTTTATCTCTAATAGTGAATGGGTGTCACCTTTGGTAATTGTACCAAATAAAAATGGAGAATTTCATGTATGCTTTGATTACAGGGACCTCAACACAACAACCAAGAAGGATCACTTTTATCTACCCTTCATTAACCAAGTGTTGGATACACTAGAAGGGAAGAAATACTTACCTTTATGGATGGCTTTAGTGGTTACAACTAGATTAAAATTTCTCATAAGGACCAAGAAATTACCACCTTTACTTGTCCATGGGGTACTTATGCTTATGTTTTATTACCCTTTAAGCTATGTAATGCTCCTACCACATTCCAAAGGGCTATTTTGAGTATCTTTGCAGACATGGCCAATGAATGTGTATAAATATATATGGATGACTTCACTATCTATGGAGAGACATTTGATGAATTCCTCAAAAACATGGAAAAAGTACTACAATGTTTTTAAGAGCACCATATATCTCTTAGCCACAAGAAATTCTACATGCTTATGATAGCAGATATTGTCTTAGGCCACCATATATCTGGTGAAAAAATTAATGTTGACCCTACAAAAATCAGCATCATCAAAAACCTGCCTATTCCTCAAAAACAAAAACATGTTAGGAGTTTTTTAAGTCATGATAGTCACTATATGAGATTCATCAACAATTTTATTAAATTAGTAGCACCATTGTTCACCCTTCTAGCTAAAGATGTTGAATTTCTCTGGACTCCTACTTGTGATTCATCCTTCAAACAATTGAAGGGATTATTGACCACCACCTTTGTTCTACATGGTATTGATTGGAAAATTCTCTTCCAAATTAAAATAGATGCTTTAGATACTACCCTTGGAGCTATGATTGACCAAAAATAGGAAGCACTCTATTATTCCATCTATTTTGTAAGCAAAAACTTGCAAGTAGCAGAATTAAATTACACATTTATTGAAAAAGAGTTCTTAGTAGTAGTCTATGTTATCAACAAGTTATGTCACTACATCATAGGGTATTAGGTATTTTTAATATAGACCATGAAACCATTCAGAACCTTATGAACAAAACAACTATTTTACCTAGAGTGATAAGATGGTTGCTCTTATTATAGGAATTCGATATCACCATTGTAGATAAGCTTGGCAAGGACAATGTAGTGGATAGATTTTTATCATGCTTTCAAACACATGAATAGGATACCATAGTGGATAACTAATTTATAGATGAGTGTCTATTCTCTCTCTCTTACCACACCCTAATATGATGATATTGCTAACTACCTTGTAACAGGGTTACTTCTACATCACTTCCTTCCTAAACAAAGGAGATCATTGATTCACAAAAGTGCCAGATATTCTTGATTGCTAGATTCCTTTTCTATAATAGGCCTAACTCTATCATTATAAGATGTCTTAGAGAAGATGAAGTTCTAGATATCCTCAAATCCTACCATGATGAACCCTATGGAGGACACTTTATAGCCAAGCATATAATAGTCAAAATTTTGAATACATGATACTATTAGCTCTCACTCCATAAAGATGAAATAAGATATATTGTACATTGTAACAAATGCTAGTGTATGGAAAGACCCACATGTTTAGATGAAATTCCTTTACAGCCTCAGATGGTGCTTGAACCATTTTAAAATTGGGGCCTAGACTTTGTAGGAACTTTTGATCTAAAATCCAACAATAAAGAGTACATCCTTGTCTATACTAACTATGTCACTAAATCAGTGGAAGTCAAGGCTCTTACACATGTCAAGGATGAGAAGGTGACATATTTCCTCTATTAAGAAATATTTACTTGATATGGTGTGCCACGTGAAATAGTCATTGATCAAGGACCCCAATTCACTACTAATGTAATTACTACCTTAGTCTAGAAATATGATATTAGACATAATAAATCAACTCCATATCATCCATAGTCTAATGGACAAGTGGAAGTCACCAATAGGGAGTTAGAAAATATCTTGACAAAGACTATTAGACTGTCTCATAAGGATTGGGAGGTTAGTCTTCCTTAATCTATGTGGGCTTACAGAATCACATGAAAGACCACTATAGGCTTCACTCCATATGAGTTTGTCTATGGAAAAAAACCTATCTTTCCCATAAAATTTGAGTACAATACCTTATGAACAACACTAGAACTTGGGATGGATATATCTAAAGCCTAGAAAGAAAGGCTTCTACAATTGAAATACTTAGATGAATATTGATAATAGGCATTATAGAAAATAGAACTTATATAGAAACAATGAATTAGATGGCATGATAGGCACATTAATACTAGGAAATTCCATATCAAAGATTGGGCCTCTCTTTTTAACTCCAAAAATAAGGACCACAAGGGTAAACTCTAGACCAGATGGCTTGGTCCTTTTGAGATTGAGTATTTTTTTGACAATGGAGTAGTTTAACTCTAAACCATTGATCTAGTGAGATTTTTTTTGCTGGTCAATGGCCATAGACTCAATTTTTATAATAATCCACTTACTCATGAATAATTTAATAGTTACATATGCTAGTAGTTATAAGATGGATACAATGATGTCTTGGATAGGCATGTTGCCCAACCAGACAATGAGAGCACCAGTCATCACTCAAATAAAGATGAGGAGGACATCCTTTCCCTCCTCTAGCATGATGAATAATACCTTGCATTGTTCCTTAACAAGTCACATTTCTAGGTGACTTGGATAGGACCCTAAATAAACATTCTACTACAAATAATAGTTAGAGTAAAAAAGAATAATAATGAAAACCCATTTTTGGGCATTATTGGTAGCTTCTGGGTAGAAAACTAGCCTGTTGGCTACATAAATCTATCAAAAGGGCCTAAGTATAAAACCAACTTGCTAGCTATTTATGGGTGAAAATAAAAAATAAAAAAATAAGGGAATGCGAAGAAGTAAGTAAAGAGAAGGAAATCCCTTAAATCCCAACTATTCACACATGTTTTTTGAAGCTACTATGGGAATTTTTGAAGCTAATAAAAGCACCCTCTACATAATTGGCCATCACTTTTTAGCTTTCTATAGGCACGTTTGTATTTATTTCAGGTATCCTCTCATACCTATTCTCACATTTCTATAGAGCATAGAAGATATATCCTCATATAGCTCTCACTGATGGCTTGGCTATTGGCTTTTGGGTATTGCATGAAAGTGATCAAATAACCTCATGGAATAATGAAGGAGGATTGGGGTAGAAAATTTCATATTTATTGCCTAAAACTACTCCTAAATACCAATCTATAGAGCCATAATAAAGCATACAAGTTTTCTTTCCATGTGGAAATGTTATAGACCAAAATTTTTGCATATAGGGACACTAATGATTCATTTTTAGTTTTGGTCATTTTATGAAGATCATCTCACTATGTTCACCAGTGAGATCTCAGCATTATTTGACACATAGGTTTGATGTTGAGGACCCTACTAATTACTATAACCAAGCTCTAGGCATAATATATCTAGGGGATAAATAACATGTATACTCCTATCAGTAGGTTCATATAGATGAAGGTCATTAGGTAGTAATTAACTCAACTACCTACTCTGTATCTTCTATTCCATCACTTGGATCACTCATCTTTGTAATTTACACCCTAGGAGATGACAATAATCATATATCATCTAAATTTTAGGACCTTTATTTCATGCATACTATCATACATCACATGAACATGATTTGTAAGCATCATCAATGCGTAACCATCAATGATCTCCCAATAACTTCACAAAAGGGTCTACTTCACTCTAGTTCCAACTACCTAACCAATCATTATACCCATTAATCACTCACATGAAAATATTAGCATGACAACACACATGCAACTTCTTAGGTGTCACATCTAGAACAAAATTATTAAAAGGTATGTCATATTATTAAAATTTCCATTCATTATTATAATACAACATGTATAATTACCACTAAACCTGCACTTATATCCCTCATAATTACCCATCTTATCCAATACTTCATACTCATTCCATGTCACCTAAGGACACATGATATATTAAGTGGGGGGAGAATGTCATGGGTTAAAACTCATATTCTATGATAACCCTTAAGATGCCATAATATTCAACCTCACATTTTCCATTTGTGAACTAAAACTTGTAACCTACAAACCCCATATTTTCTATTTTAGACCAAAACTATTACAAGTAGATTTCCATAAGTCCAAAAAGTGTGCCACTGAATATTGGTTGAAGGTACTAATAGAGAAGTTAAAATGGGAGGGTTATTCATGTGGACAGATCCTTCTAACCATATGCACTTATAGGGAGACCAAACTAGTTAGGATGTCTTCCATAGAGCTAGTTAGAAAACCTATTTTAAATGGTTACAACATTTTTTAGAGCCTCTTGGTAAGGCATTTATAGGTTTTTTTAATGAAAACTAAGACAATATATGTGGAATCACATTTCCTATTACTGAGACCTTGGTGAGCTAAGAAATTGGGCCACCAAGCATGGGGGGAAATTGGCAAGATAGACCCAATGGTCAAGAGGCTAAGCAACAACTTTGTCAGGCAAATGAAAGATTAGTATTAAAGAAAGGAGGTGTACAAAGAATTAGTCTACCTATAAAATGGTGAGAGATAACATCATATATTATCAAGTACATGACTTGTGAGGGAATATAGTCCCTCATTTACACTATATTTCAAAATTTTAAATTATTTAAGACATAATAAAGTCACTTATATTCTTAAATTCTTATAGAATATCTTAAAAAGAATGTCCAAAGAATATCAAAAGGGAACTAAAACAACCCTATCTCACCACTACCTCATATACATCATAATTAAACAAAGAATATCTTTTTTTAGACCTGACCTCACTTGAGAGAAATTTTTGGCCCTAAAAAATATTACACCCTAGTAAGAAGAAGGCATTGATGAGAGGGAATCCCCTAAGGAGCATCCACAACAAATTATTCAAGAAGATGTTGAGGGCACTAGTGTTCTTGGCTAACCCATAGCCAATAAAGGTCCATGTGGGACTACTATGAGAAATAAGAAGAGGTGAAGATTGGTCTTATCTCCTTCTAATATAGAGGAGGAAATCCCACAAAGACATGTCCCTTATCCCGTTATGTCCTCACCTCAGATTGATTCCTCTACAGTATCTCCTATTGGACAAGAGGTTCCCCTATCAACTGATGCACAAGAAAAATAAACTCCATCAGTCACTCCTACAAGGAAAATTAAAACTAAGGGTAAGAAACCCATTATGTCAAAAATAAGGAGACCTCCTCTTAGGAGATCTCAAAAGATAAAAAAACAAAAAACCACTACAACCTCCTTAACCATAGCCATCAGTGATGATGAATAACCAAGGAAAGACCTTAAGCTTAAGAAAACTCTTGATGGATTTGAAATAGAAGCATGGTTTATCAATGAAGGATTTGATAAGGTATAAGAATAAGAGTGATCACCTCTCCCATCTAGATTCACTGAGGAGGACATTAATCTCCTCAAAAACATTGGATATATAGTGGAAGAATTGAGAGAGGTAGAATATCATGTAGGATAAGAAGAATTGGTTGAAGATGATGTTATGGAAAAAGGAAGAAAGCAAGAAAATTTTTCTCATGATCAAGAGTTCTAAACATTGGAAAAAGATATACAGGAAATATATAGACTTAGAAATAAGATAATAGAATTGAAAGGGAAATTAGGAATTGAAACACTTCTTGGAGTAGCAGAGTTTGTAGAACCCTCTAGCGACAAGGAGAAGGAAGTAGAGGAACCTATAGCATCCTCATATACCTTGGCCATAAAATCCCTTGTAGTAGTATATGCTCTGTCTTTGGTACCCTTCTATCAAGGATTTCCTCTTCCATTACCCACTTCACCAACACCCACTATAGAAGAAGTTATTGATGTGGATTTCTCAACCATCACTCTAGTAGAGATTGATAATCTTTTGATTTTCCTAAAGGAAAAATTTAGTAATAATAAATCCTACCATAAGGAATTGGTGCAAAGATTCAAGAGATATGTTGAATAAAAATAAAAACATGATGAATTGCAATAACAATTAGAATTTGTTGAAAATAAGATCAGATATTTGAAGGAAAAGATTGGCAAATTACACGAAACTATTGAGTTATTAATGGAGTGTAGACCCCCTTCTAGAGTATATGTTATATGCTTGGAAGAAAAATGGTTGAAATTCTATGATGGGATTTATAATGATCAGTATTATATGGTATGTGACCCAAGATCTTTCTTTAATTAGTATAGACATGTTCATCCTAATCTTCAAGCCCAACTAAGTGAATTCTACATTCACCAATATGTTGTTCCCAATGATACAAAATGGAATCCCAACATCTATTTGGGGGTTGTCCTATTAAATGCATTTTCTTCATATGTTCTAAATGAAATTTAAAGAAGAAAACAAATGGAAGGATATCAAGGAAAAGAGAAATAAGCCACCCTGATGATCAGGAGTGAATCTAAAGATTTACATGTTGTAGTAAAAGAATGGATCTCATTTATGAACACAAATGCTCCATAGGAATGGGTTGTCAAACAAAAGGTGGATGTCTAGAACCACTATTTGAGTCTCATAAAAGGAAATGGAAGATAATTTTTTGTTGCTTGCTCTCATAGATGGGTATAAATCTTGGATGCCTTGATGAAGAAGGAATCATACTCCCCTCAAACCCTGAGGGTGGCCATCTATAGAGTATACATATATATTAAACTTATCAGGAAATGGAGAGTTAAATGGTTGGGATTGATGTTTCAACCCCCTATAATTTGGTTCCCTATCGCTAACTGGGAAGGAAATGTTCTAGCTAATAGAGAGGTAGAGAAGAAAAGATGAAAACACATTGATAATGCTAAAGGTTTTTATATCTTTGAAGGTTCAGGCTGTCCTGAACCCCTAGACTTTAGAAAATTTTGTGGTTTTAAAATGTAACTAATGCTTGCTTGAGGTCGAGTAAGAGGATAAGTAGGGGGAGTGATGAGGCCACCAATTGATTACTTTTGTAGTTGCATCCATACTTAGTCTATGTCTTTTTCTATATAAATCTCATAACTATCCATCACTACTACAAATGAAAGAATGGAGTTATGATTTTGTATGTTCATTAATGTGTGTGTGTGTACGCGTGCATGCATGTGTGCACATGCATGTACTATGTTATGAATTATTGATGCTCATCCTTGATTTAATTATATTGGTGTGACTTTATCTAAAAAATATTAAAAGGGTCATGTAAAGTTGTAGAATATAGCTAAGCCATAGCCATTATATGTTGCACATATAAACCATAGGCTTCACCTATAGGTTATCTATAGCCACTATAGAGTTCCCATAAAACTATAGGCTTCACCTACAAGTTGCCTATATTCATTATAGAATGCTCATAGAAACTAAAGGTTTCACCTATAGGCTACCTACAACTACTATAGAGTGCCTATAGCCACTATACAGAGCAAAGTCA
Organism: Torreya grandis; assembly: GCA_037957365.1. NCBI lineage: Eukaryota > Viridiplantae > Streptophyta > Pinopsida > Cupressales > Taxaceae > Torreya > Torreya grandis. The sequence goes on from JARHVA010002459.1 coordinate 273,684, forward strand.
TTATTGAGGAGATCTTGTAGACACATCCAGCTATCTCAAGAAACCAAAGGAATGATTGGGAAGAATAATAATTTTTGTATGGATTCCCTACATGCAAGGAGATGTTGAGTGTGTTGTCAAATATGGTAAATAAAAGGATAAAAAGAAAAGACAAAAGGAAATAAGATAGCAAAATAGTATGCCTTGTCTCTAACCCAGTCAAACTTAAAACAAGTAACTTCAGTTACTAACTACTTGAAGGTTGATTAGGGTAGTTTCTAAGTATTTATATTTTTTCCTAATTTGGTGTTTTTGGTTAAGATTAAATAAACTTCCTTTTCTATTTAAAGGTAGAACCTAGATTAGACTAGAAGTTAGAATTTGGAGAAAGTAATAGCAAAAGTTTTTGAACTATAGCCTTTGTATTTATAATTGAGTAATGAGAAAGTTGAATTTATAAGAAGTTTTTGAATTCTCTCAGAGAGGGATTGGAACTCAATTTTGAATGAAAAATGGCCCCCTCGGAATGAGTTGTTATGAAGATCTTGAACCTCTTAATTATTAATATGATGTGTAAGTTGATTTTATTATTAAGTTTGATTATAAGTGTGATGCATGTATGATACATAAGTGTGGAATAATTATGTAATTCTATCAAAACAACTTAAATATATATATATATATATATATATATATATATATGGTAAATTTATCATAAATTCATTATACTACAACTAGAAAAGCAAATTGATATCTGAATCAATAATCCATGTATAGTGTTGACACTCTTGAAAATATTACACACCCAGGGTTGACAATTAATGTTTAATCAGACTAGTGAATCTAGTAATAATTGGGTAATTAGTCTGCACAACAATGGATAACAATAGTGTCACTAGTTCTAAAGCATTTGTAAAGTGATTTTGGTACTTAATTAATATGTTAGAGTTCCATTTGAAGGTGGATAATCTGAAAGATCAACTAGTTGTTCCAATAACCTATAAAAAGAGGTAGGTACTATTTTGGTGAAACAATGCATATTTGAAAGTTTGCATGTAGTTTGAGCTATAATTGTTAAAATTTTCCATTGTCTTTATACACATGCACATGTTACATAGTTTTGGTAAAGGTTATCTTAAATTTATAACTATAAGTAGAATATTATATAGTTTTATAACATAATTATAACTCATGTTCTGAATATCAAATGCAATGTCCTTTCATGAACTTGGAGTATGAGTTGACCCCTTCCCCAAGTCTATATAAACAATTATAATCCAGCTTGGATTTTTTGTCAAAGAATTTTTGAATATAAGAGAAACATCAATTTTGATCATCAAAAAATGTGGTTGTGTATTTTATTTCTAATTTATGTGTAATTAATTTTTAATTTATTCAGTTGTATGTTCCAATAATCTTTATTGTGAAAAAGTTACAAATGGATTCTTGATTATTTTGATTAATGTAATGATTTGTAAATGTGAAACAACTATTGAAAGACTGGTAAATATTTTGGTTAATATATTCAATTTCAAATTGATTCATAATTTTTATTTTGCATGAGTACTTTCTTGGATGTAGTTTTTTTGTGTGTGTGCAATAACTACCTTAGATACTTCACTAGCCCTAGCCATAATCTCTAGATCAAGGGTATGCAAGAACTAACATAAAAGGAGTAACCTTTATCTGAGGCTTATGAATTTATTGAATCCTTATATTCTTATAACTATTATCCATGTCTCACTATGTGTGTGTAATTTTTGTTAACAACAATCATAGGTTCTAAGAGCACTTGTCCTTTTAGAGACCATCTAGGGAAGTAGTTCCTAAAAACCATGAAATGTTTCTTTTTTTCCTTACATTTACCTCCTTTTTTTGATTTTTTATTTTTTTTAGATATACACACTCTAGATTAGAAACTATCCCATCTAACTCATATAGATATTCACTACCCTTATTAGGAACCACACCTCTATCTAAAAACCTTGTCAACAACCTACATTCCCTACTCGCTATTTCATTAACAAGTTGGAATAAACTACATACCTACAACTCATTATATGGAGTGGATTTTACCTCCATTGAGATAATAAAATGTTAGAGGCTACCTAATTAAGTCTATGGTGTACCTACAAGCTACATTAATAGTTCTACATTGGCACTAGAAGGAGGGCCAGCACCCGCCATAGTAGTAGTTATACTTTTCATAGAGTTGCATTGTTGTCACCCAAGAAAGTGACCAAATATAATTCCTAGGTTGGGTTATTATTATTACCCTTGTCAAATCATAGGAGACATATAACTGTGCCAACATTCCTAGTTCAAAAAACTCGCCCTTTAGTAGTTAACCCCTTACTTGTAAGGAACCCTTTACCTGTTAATCAACCAATGGCTCAGCAATAGCCCTAGTTAGTTGGATCTATTATCACCATCCTAGGAGATGTTTATTATTTACCTTAGAATCCAAAAAAGTACATTCCATCCTTCTATCCTTTAGGATTAAGGAAAATAGAGGAACATATCAAATCATTTAAACCTAATTTTAGATTAATGAATGTCAGATGAGGATGTTGCATGCATATTATTCCCTTTTACTTTGATAAATTGTTTTTATGATTCGTATTTAAATCTAACAAAAAATTCTATAACTTCTTGGGATGAATGTCAAATAACTTTTACTGTGTAGTTTGGATAGGTCACCAATCCTAGTTTGGTATACTAACACTTCACCAGCATGAAGAGAAAACCTAATTATCCCATCTATGCTTTCAACATAAGATGGAAAAAGATACACAATTATTTAACCCCATGATATATAATAGAGGAGGCATTAACATTGAAAATGTACAAGAATTCCTTGGACCCTATCACTATTATGTTCTTGAGAATATCAATTATGACTAACACTTTAGTGTTAACATTCAAAGAGGCTATCACCATATATACGTATCTCAATACTTAGATTCCTAGAGTGCCTAATTAAATAATGGTTTTATATCACTAAATCTAGTTCTACATACAAAGGAGAATGTCTTGACATTCAATCAAAACCAATTATACACATTACATCCATTGATATAGATAACATAGCCAAATTTTGGCTACTTGAACAATCATGTAATAGGTAGTGGTTATCAATAGAACCAAAAATTGACTTCACTCCTAGTTTTTATTTTACAACGTATTGTTCCATAAAGGTAGAACTATATTTTATTAAGAATATGGTTCAAAAGATGAGTAATGATTTCCTTAAAATGCAAAGTGAGATGGGAAATGTAAATAGCCCAATTGGCAATCAGAATACTAGATTCTAGAGATATAATAAACTATTTAATAGGCCTAAAAATCCTAATAAGCTTCTAAAGATCAACATAGCAGAGATGCATCTTCCTAATTGGTGAAAAATTCATAATAATTTTAAGCGTGATGAACTCAACTACATTGAATTTTGTGTAGCATTAAAAATCATTCAAAGAGAGGTGGTTAGACAAAATCAAATTTATAATTTCCCTGAGCATCATCTAGATCCTATCTCTTCTAGCATTGCCATTTTATTTAAAACTCATGAATTTCTTTTTCAAGGTGAAAATGACAATGAGCTAGAGGATAACATGGATGACGTTCATGCTTTTCTTTAGTTCTAGAGAGGTGCATATAGTCTAAGGAATAAGTATCCACTCACAACATTGACTCTTCAAAATACCATGGTAATTCCTCCTAATCCTAAATTAGATAATAATCCACCCCCTCTAAAGGGGAAAAATTAGCAATAGAGCAAGGAATAACCAAGCAAAGGAGGATACACTATTATTGAGGATATGAAGAAGATCAAGGTGAATATAAATCTTCATGAGTTAGCTCAGATTACCAAGAAAAAAGAGCTACTCTATAAGTCTATTACTATAAATATGCCTATGGAAAAATAAAAAGCATCCAATGATAGATCAAAAGCATATAACACCAACATCATCTACAAGAGCAAGCTATAAGTTCCACCTGGGCATTTGGTAACAACATTCAGAAATGTTTAGTTGATTTTGGAGCATCTAAAAATATCATTCATACATCCATATGTCAAAATCTAGGCCTCATTCCAAATCCCTCAAAGATAACAGTTTCTAAATTTGATAAGACAATGGTCCTAGTAGTTCAAGATTTGAACAATGTGAGAATTCAAGTAGCATCTGAGATAAGATTCCAAATGACCATTGATATTCTAGTGGTGGACATACCTAAAGGCTACAACATGTTGTTGAGTAGGGATTGGTCCAAAACAATTATTAGATATCTCTCTATAGACTTTTCTCATATATGGATACCATGGAGAGTAATTTTGAATCAAATCAAAATTGATAGAAAGCTAATAATGAAGTATCCTATTATAGAGTACAATTTAAATAATAAAGAGGTAAAATGTGAGTCTCTTAACCTTGGTATTTATACTTTTACTATTCAAAATCAAGTATAAAAGTCAAAATTTGAAGGTTTTAATCAGCTATGGACTCTGTGCTTTGATGGTGTTAGATCCAAGTAGGGATTAGGTAATAGAATCAATTTTATTGATCAAAAAGGTAAAAAATATTGGTAGCATATATGTTGCAATTTCCATGCACTAACAACCGAGCTAAGTATGAGGCTCTAATTTTGGGACTGAAGAATAATATGAATCATATATCAATATTAGATGACTCAGAGTTGGTGTTCAACTAGATCATAAATAAATACAAATTCAAGTTATCTTATTTAAAGAGATACAAGAATATAGTCTGGGACTTGTTTGAAATAATTAAATCTTTCAACATCATATCACTTCCTATAGAGAAAAATTAAACTAATGATTTGTTAGCTGCTAATTAGGAGCTGCTACAAGAATCTAAGGTAAAAAAGTTATCAATTAAATTAGTACTTTATGACACTATTCTAGATAATGTATAAAATTTCTAAGTCATTAATGATGACTAGTAGATTATCTAGTTTCTAACTAATTCAAGATAATTCAAATCCCAAATCATCATTGATAAGGACATTAAACACATATTTCAAGAGGAATCAAACAAATACGACATTTTGTGTCTCAAAGAGAATCAAATTCTAGTTGGCTTGGACTCCTTGGAAAGACCATTTGACATAGATACTCAGGTATAACATCTAAGATAGCCAAAGGTCAATGAATCAAACTTTAAAAAGGAAAATCTAGGAGATGAGCATATCCTATGCTATATTAATATTGGTCTCAACTACACCCTAGAAGAGAGGTAGTGATTGAAGGATTTAGTTACTTGATATAGGGATGTCATTACCTAAACATATGAAGATATGAAATTTTATGACACTTAGTTCATCACTCACATGATTCCCTTGAAGATAGATCATTAATCATTTAGATAGAGGCAAAGACTAGTCAATCCTATTTTAAAGTCTCTCATTTAGAGAGAAGTGGAGATGATTTTAAATGTAAAAATCATCTCCCCAATCTGACATTCTACCTAGGTGGAAATTTTGGTCCCAATAAGAAATTAGAATGGTGAGATCAAATTATCTGTGGACTTCAAAAATTTGAATAACGCTTTTTAAAAAGACAATTATCCCTTATGTTCTTTGGATGAGGTGATATAGATAGTAAGTGGTTCTAAAATGATGTCATTTTTGGATGTATTTTCAAGATAAAATTAGGTATTGGTGATATATGAGGATAAAATGAAGATGGAATTCACCCCAAAGTGGGGAACTTATGCATATAAGAGGATGTCATTCACCCTAATAAATGTAAGAGTGACCTTCCAACATGCCATGGATCATGCATTCAAATGACTAATAGGAAAATGCATATTCATCTTTATGGATGATCTTACAGTATTTTCAAAGAATAAAAAATATAACATAAGTCACCTACAGTCCATATTGAAGAGATGCATAAGTTTTGGTGTTTCATTAAACCCAAAAAAGATCATATTTGGAGTGACTGAAGGAAAATGTTTGGGGCACATTATCACCAAGGATGGGATCACCATTGATCCAAATAGAATTTAGGCGATTTAAAAAATTCATCCACCAAAAACAAAGAAAGAGATCGAATCATTCTTCAAAAATATTAACTTCATAAGGAAGTTCATCTCAATATTTGTAGAGATCAACAAACTTATGAAACACCATGCTCAAGAAAAATTCCAAAATAGAATGGATAGTAAAATCCTAAGAGTCCTTCCAAGACATTACAGACATAATATCATAGGCTCTAATGCTAATCAATCCAAATTTTAATAAATATTTCTACCTATACTCATTTTATTTAAAACATATGATTACTATTGTCATTAGGTAAAAGAAGGATGAGACCAAGCATTCAATCACATTTATGGGCACATATATGAAAGATGTATAGCTTAGGTAATCTATGATTAACAAAAAGATTTTCTCCTTTATCAAAGTAGTGAAGAAGTTTCAAAACTACATCTTGAGTATTAAAGTCATTAACATCCTGCCTAATCCTATTTTCAATCTCACCTTATCACAGAATGAGCCAGGGAAATTATGAGGCAAATGGATGGCCCAATTACAATAATTTGACATAGAGATCAAGCCTACAAAGATCATTCAAGGTAAATAAATTATTTATATTATGACTGAATCATATCTATGTATCATATTTGAAGAGGTATGTGAAGCTCAAAAATCTAAAGGAGAATGGTATACTAATATAATATAGTATTTACTTATAGGAACTTGTTCCTCATAGCTCAATAGAGAGAGAAGAATATATTTGAAGCTTAAAGATACTCATTACATGATTAAGAAGGGAGTTCTCTATAGAATAAATTATGAATTTATTTACCTTAAGTGTCTATTTATAGGGGAAGTTAAAGAAATCTTGGATAACTTGCATAATAAAATAGGTAGTGGTCATCCTTTTGGTAATACCATATCCCATAAGATTTTAATAATGGGATACTATTGGCCAAAACTTTTAAAATATGCTCACGCTCATGTGATAACATGCCATGAATTTCAAGCTTTAGATAAGAGAGAAGTACATACAATAATGCCTTTACATCTAGTTGTTAAAGGCTAACCATTTTCCCAGTGGGCTTTAGACTTCATTGGCACCATCAACCCAAATTACTGATTAGGCCATAAGTTCTTCTTAATACTATATATTGTTGTAGTATAATGAACAAAGCCATAGACACAAAGAATTGTAGAGCACAAGATGTGATTCACTTCTTGGAAGAACACATAACAAACAAATTTATCACACCCATTTATTTGGTATGTGATAATGGATCAAATTTTATATCATTAAAATTTAATAAATGGGCACACAACAACTAGATCATTATTAGGTTATCTTCTAACCATTACCCTTAGGAAAATAGACTTGTATAATCAATGAACAAAAATCTAATCGATACAATCAAAAATTTAGTTGGAGACAAGCCTAGGGAGTGGCATAATTTATTTAAGTATGCTCATTGGGTATACTAGACTAGACACAAGTAAGCCCTTAAAGCTTCACCATATCTATTGGTTTATGGATGTAATCCTATATTCTAAATTATGTTTAATCTAAACACCTATCATTTTATGCAAAAATACATGGAACCAAGTGATAAAGTATAATCAAGGTTGCTAGAGATAATAGAAATGGAAGATTTAAGGACTGAAGCCTTATAGACATTCACCAAACACAAAGATGTGGTCAAGAGGTAGTTTGATAAGAGAGTGAATTTTAAATCATTAAGGATTTTAAAACTAGTACTAATTTAGGATAAAGCCCATGATAAGAAAGGAAAACATGATAAGTTTGACCCACTATGGATTAGACCATACCAAATTTTAGAGATCATGGATAATAATGCATTTTTTGGAAGGACCTCCAAGGAAATGAGATTAAATATCTAGTCAATGGATAGTTCCTAAAGCACAATTTTAAGGTTTTACCATTTATTGATGTTACTGAGTAATGATGGATAGATGAATGTAGTTGTAGAATTAGATTAGATTTATCAATTTCTTATAATAGTTCCCTACATTCATAGATTATATTTCTTGCTTTCATAGACTAGTTTTGTACTTTATAGATTAATTTTTTTTGTTTTTAGTATTTTTCTTTCACAAATTAAATTTCATGTTTTCTAGATTAGATTTTAGTGCTTTCTTAGTCTAGTTTCTTGCTTTCTTATATTAGTTTCTCTTTGCTTTCTCTGATGATCATAATTATGTTTCCTCTCACTATAACCAAGTTAAAATCAAAACCAACTAAGCTTATGAATTATAAAAAAGGGGAAAATTAAAATCTTAACACTTTATGACTAGTTTATAGATTGGGTGTATTTCTATGTTTTTCAGTGTTTAGGATGATAGTAGGTAATCATGGATTATTCTAAATGATGTCACAATTGAAAACTTTTACCAAGCATGTGGAAGTTACTCTTAGATTACTTCATGCAAATTTAGATTTTTTTCTCATTTTATTGGATCAAATGCACTTATCACATTAAATACCTATTGGAAGTGATAATTCTAGGTATAGGTGTAGTTGGCAGGGATGTTCTAGTAATGATTTGTTCAATAATTCTTCCATATTATTGGGGTTCCATCTCTTATCTTTTAATATAAGAAAAAAATAAGAAAAAACCAATGGATTCAAAAGATTAAAAGAAAATTTGAATAAAATCAAAAGCCTCACATGATGAAATAAGGTCAATGTACCACACATCATGATCAAACAAAAATAATGAAATGAAAAGAGAAGGATCCCAAGGTATCTTTGTTGAGGCTATGGATGCCTAGATGGTAGTAGAATAATGCCTAAGCTTCCCTTATTTTTTATCTTTAATAGATACTAAAATTAAACCTATGGCTTCATTAAGCCTTTGAAAAAATCATCAAAATAGGGGTTAAATAAACTACACATTTGACATAGATCCAAAAAAATAGAAGGAAAATATGTTGTGTGAATCTACTTAGGAGTCTCTTTCATATTTCTGATTTAAGTATTCTTATATGGCACACTTCATGATTGATTTAGGATTCAAACTAGATTTATAGGTTCTTGAATACTTAGGAGTAATCCCCTTGTAAGTCATCATTTTTTTACCTAACACAACATTTTTTGCCATAAAGAAATGGGGACCTAATTTTTTTAGAATTTGTTCTTGAATTTGAGCCCCTCTTCTATATGTTTATGCAAAATATGGGAGAAGATTGATTATTGACCTTCTTATACTTTGGAAGAGTAGCATTGGTATTGTGTTTTCATACACTAACCTTCTTTGGTAGTCTTTATTGGGTTTATGTTTTTAGACTTATGTTTTTGGGAATTTCCCTTTAGAACTATTTTTCTACATGAATTATTCTTTGAGTTTATTCTGTCAAATATTTTGTTTGATGAAATTTGATATTCATACCATTCTACCAAAAACAATTCCCCAAATCAGACCTATTCTTATGGACAATGTTTCTAATAAACTTTCATTGATAGAATTTCCCTTCGGCCCCTTTGAAGTTACCCTTCAAGATTTGTGAAAATTTCCCTTTAACCTTTCTGAGATTGCCCTCTGGTATTTATGATGTAGATCCTTTAGGACTTTTGTCTTGGATGAATGTCCTATGAAGTGGACCCTTTCAGATTATTACCAGATATAAAGTACCCTTTGGAATTTTTAAATATCCCTTCAAAACTTTTGATATTCCCTTCGACACCTCCACACCTACACTTCAATAGTTTTGTCCTTTGCCTTTTCCTTTATAAATCATTCCATAAAACATTTTCTCTGAGACATTATTCCTAAGCTAATTGAGATCATTTGAACATTTTTTCTAAGACATTTTCTCTAAGGAAATGAACCTACCCTTTGGGATTTATGCAATATGTCCTTTGTCATTTTTGTTGTAGCCATTTTTCCCAATAAAATTCCTTATAAAATTTTGAAATTCCTTTTTTCCCTCTAACTTACCCTTAAATTTTTTTGTCAAGGACACATATTCCTTATAACTTTCTAAACATACCCTTCAGCCTTTTGAAAGTGCCCTTCAATACTTTTGTGGTTACCCTTTGGGACTTTTGTAAGGGTATTTTTCCTTATGAGCCTACCCTTAGAGACTTTTATCCTAAGATAATTTTCTCTAGACTAATTCCTTTAGACTTTTAATATTAGATATTTTTTCTAATGTAAAAGGTTAAACAAATTCCCCGAAGGGCACAAGCCCTTTGGACTTTCTGAATCGACCCTTTAGAACCTTTTAAAGTGAACATTCTACCCTTTTTGAAGTGGCAAATTACCCTTAGAGACTTTTTTCCAAGGCTCTTTTACCCTTTACACTAACCTTTTAGGAATTTTTCCTTAGACCAATTATTTTGAACATTTTTCTTGAGATATTTTACCCTTTGACCCCTTCCTTTGGACATTTTATCTGAGAGACTTTTCACTTCACACATGCCTTTTGAGACTTTTATCCTAGGCATGTTTCCCTATGACCTTGCCCTTTAGGACATTCATCTTAGGCCCTTTTTCCCTTTGGCCAATTCCTTCAGACATTTTGTCTAAAACATCATGCAATTAAGACCTTTTGTGATGATCCCTTTGAACATTACTATGGACATTTTATTTGAGAGAATTGGGTGTTTAGGACAATTATTACAAACATTTTTTCAAAATAATTCCCCTGATGAAATTCTTGCAAACTTATTGTCATGGATAGTTTGTCTAATGAAATGACCCTTCAGGATAATTATTTCAAAAAATTTATCTAAGATAATTCCCCCACACATAAATATCAAAACAATTCCCCCATAATAATTACCTTGAGACCAATACCACACTGCCAAGTGGCACCCTTATTTTGAGAGCATTTCGTTATGTTTTGAGCTTAATTTAATATTTTGGCCTAGGCCTAAATAATATTTTATTGGTACTAATACCTTAGGATAGAATATTCGTGCATGGTCCTTTACACATATTTCCCAAATTATTATGCTAAGTCATTTTTTGCTAATGTTTACAAGAACAAGGAATCCTAAAGAAATGACACATGTCAAGTTGATGACATTGTCATGTGGACATCATTTGATAGTTATGAGGTCATCATTTGAAAATTTCACAAAGGTCAAATTTAACCTAAATAATGTGTCAAACTTCAAGATTAAATATGATAATTACATGGATGTCATTTGATGATGATGAAGACATTATTTGGTAGTTGGGTTAATGTTAAATGTAACCTCGATAATGGCTAATTTGTACAATTAAATTTGATAGTCATATGGATGTTATTTCACAATCATGAGGGCATTAGTTGATGGTGATGTGAATGTTAAATTTAACCTCATAAATCACCCAATTGTATTCAAAAGTGGACCCAACAAATCAATAGTTCACATTGATCCATATAGTTTATCTAATAGTGTGAGATAGATTGAGAATTTTCAGAGATCTTAGATTAAACAGAGAGTTACCAAGTGGCATACCCACATGATCAAAGTATAATTTAAAAGTTCTAGGCCAAGATCATATGGTACCCATCTTCTCAGGCCTATTTGATTGAATGATATGAGAGTAAATTGAAATGTCAAATCTCCACGAGATTGAGTTGAAATGTCAAATCTCCATGAGAGTGATAAGTGTCATCATCATGGGAGCTCATTACATAGATCCAATGACACACAAAAAGAATCAAAGAGACCAATAATTGGAACTTATAAGCCTCAAGTAGCTACCAAGTGGTACACATATGAATTAGATAAAAATAAGAAATGACAAGTGTCAATCATATAGGATTCAATGAGACAAAATCACTAAAATATAATGAGCCATGTTAAACCAATATATAAGGATTGATGGTGAGATTTCTAGGTGGATTTTTTAAAGATCCTAAACTCAATCAAGTGTTGACATGTATCACATTTTAAAATCTAGTGAGGCATTGTGGACATAATACTTAGATCTTTAAACACTTGAGTTATATATATCATTAGACATTGGGTCTAATAATTAAGCTAGAGTATGAACACAAATGTATTAATTTTAATGATGAATATAAAAGTGAAGATCCATATTATATATAAGGCAAATGTGAGCATGCAATGAATAGTTTAGATTAATTATGGCTAATAATATTATCACTAGTTCTAAAACATTTCAAGTGATTTTGGTCCTTAATACATATGCTAGAGTTCCATTTGAAGGTGGCTAATCTAAAATATCACTGATTATTCCAATAACCTATAACATGAGGCATGTATAGTTTTGGTAAAATAACACATATTCAAAATTTTGCATGTAGTTAAAGATATAATTATTAAAAATTGCCTCTATCTTTATATACATGCAGGGGTTGCATAGTTTTGATAAAGGCTATCTTAAATTTATAAATATAAGGAGACTCTTATATATTTTTAGACCATAGTTAGAACTCTTTTTCTAACTATCGCATGCAACAACCTTGCATGAGCTTGGAGGATGAGGCAACCCCTTACCCAAGTATATACAAACAATTGTAATCCAACTTGGATTTTTTGTCAGAGAATTTTTAAATATAGGAGCAACATCAATATTTATCATTAGAAAATGTATTTGTGTATTTTATTTCCAATTTTTATGTAATTAATTATTAATTTCTTTGGTTGTATGTTTGAATAATATTTATTATGTAAAAGCTACAAATAGATTCTTGATTATTTTAATTAATGCACTTATCTGTAAATGTGTAAAAACTTAGAAAGATTGGTAAATATATTGGTTAATATATTCAAGTTCAAATTAATTAATAATATTTATTGTGCATGAGTGATTTCTTGGACATAGTTTTATGTGTGTGTGTGCAACAATTACCTCATCTACTTCAATAGCCTCAGCGATAATCTTTTGATCAAGGGTGTGCAACATCGACCCTAAAAGTAACATCCTTTTTCTAAGGCTTGTTAATTTATTTCATATTTATCTCCTTAGAATTCTTAATTATGTCTCGCTATGTGTGTGTAATTGTTACTAGAAATAGACATAGGTTCTGAGAGGACTTATGATTTTAGAGACTAGTTAGGGAAGTAGTTCCTAAAAACCAAAGAAGCTTTGTTTTTCACCTTAAATTTTCCTCTATTTTTTTTAATTATTTTGAGATATAACCACTCTATATTAGCAACCAATCTCCCTTCCAACTCACATAGAGATTCACTACCCTTATTAGGAACCACACCTCCATCCAAAAACTTTGTCAACAACTTACATGCCATACCTGCTATTACATAAATAGGTTGTAATAGATCACATACATTTAATTCATGCCTTGGAAAGTGTTAGAGGCTAACTCATTAAGGCTATGGTGTGCATGAAACCCACATCAATAGTTTTAGATTGGTGATAGAAGGAGGGCCAATACCCCCCATAGTAGTAGTTATCCTTTGTATAGAGGTGTACTAAATTCACACAAGAGAGTGACCATATCTAATTATTGGGATGGTTTATTAGTCTCACCCTTTTAAAATCATAGGAAACCTAAAACTGTGATAATAGCCCCAGTTCAAAATAATTCCCCTCTAGTAGGGAACCCCTTACTTATAAGGAACCCTTTAAATTTTAATCAACTAATGGCTCAAAAATAGCCTTGGTCAGTTGGATATTCTATCATTGACCTAGGAGATGTGCATGATTTGCCTTGAAATCCAAAAAATTACTTGCTATCTTTTTCTCATTCAAAAGTAAGGATAGCAAAGGAATATATCAAATCAGTTGAAGCTGATTTAAGATTAATGATTATCATAGATGATGATGCTACATGTAAATTATTCCATTTTACTTTAATGTATTTTTATTATGATTAGTATATTAATCTAATAGAAAATTCCATCACTTCTTAGGATGAATGTCAAGAAAATTTTCTTATGTAGTTTAGATAGGTCATCAATACTAGTTTGGTATACCAGTACTTCACCATCATGAAGAGGGAAACTAATGAGCCCATATGTGATTTCAATGTAAAATGGTAGAATATGTACAACTAATTACCATAAAATATAAACTAGAGGTGTCGTTAGTGTTAAAAATGTACACAATCACCTTAGAACCTATCATTGTTATGTTCTTGAGAAGAGAAATTATGTCTAACACTTTGGAATTAACATTAAAAGAGGCTATCACCACATATAGGTAGCTCAATCCTTAGATGCCTAGAGAGCCTATTGTCAACAACAATTTTCTAGAACTAAATCTAGTTTTAAATGTAAGGTAGAATGTCCCACCATTTAATTAGAACCAATTATACATACTGCTTCCACTGATGTAGAAAACATAGTCAATTTTCATCTACTAAAATAATCATGTGATGGGTAGTGGTTATCAATAGAAACGAAAATTAGTTGCACTCCCAACTACCTTTTTACAAGGTACTAATTCCATAAAGGTAGATCTAGATTCTATTCGGAATATGGTTCAAAATCTAAGCAATGATTTCTTAAATATGAAAAGGAAGATGGGAAACATAAGTGGCCCAATTGGTAATCAAAATACTAGATTATAGAGATACAATAAACTACTCAATAGGACTGAACAACTTAACAAGCTTCTAGAGATCAACATAACAAAGATGGCTCTTCCTAATTGGTGTAAATTTCATAATACTTCTGAGCATGGTGAACTCAACTACATTAAATTTTACACATCATTTAAAATATTTCAAAGAGAGGTGGTTAGATAATATTATATGTATAATCCACTTTTTCATCATCTAGGTCATGGCTCTTTTAGCACTTCCATGTTATTTGAAACTCATGAATTTTCTTTTCTAGTTGAAGATGAAAATGAGTTAGAGGATAACATGGATGAAGTTCAAATTTTATAGAAATTTTAGAGAGGTGCATAAAATATATGGAATAATAAGTAACTCACAACATTGACTCCTCCAAATACCATGGTGATTCCTCATAATCCTAAAACAATCAATAATCCACCCCTCTAAAGAGGAATGATCAGTAGTAAATTAGGGAAGAACCAATCAAAGGAGGATATAATATTTTTGAGGATATGGAGAAGATCAGAGTGAATATAAATCTTCATGAGTTAGCTTAGATTACTGAGAAAAGAAAGATTTTCTATAAATCCATTACTAGAAATATGCCTACGGAAAAAGTGAAAGCGTCCATAGACAAATCAAAAGCATATAACACCAACATCATCTATAAGATCAAGCTAGAAGTTCCACCCTTTTTGTTGACTATCTGGGAATTTGGTAAGAACATTCATAACTATTTAGTTGATTTTGAAGAATCTATGACTATCATACCTACATCCATATGTCAAAATCTAGGTCTCACTCCAAAACCGTCAAAGAGAATAATTTCTCAATTAGACAAGACAATGGTCCTAGTAGTTGAAGAATTGACTAATGTGCACATTGAAGTAGCATTTGAACCAAGAGTCTAAATAACCATTAATATTCTAGTTTTGGACATACCTAAAGGCTATGGACTATTGTTGAGAAAATATTGGTCCAAAACACTTAACGAATATCTCTATACAAACTTTTCTCATATATGGTTAGCATGGAGAGGAGTTGTGAATCGAATCATGATTGATAGAGCTAAGAATGAAGTATCCCATTATAGAGTAAAATGTCAAGAATGAATAGGTAATATATTAGTCTTCTATATTTTTATTTATAATTTTACTACATAAAATCATGTACAAAAGTTAGAATCTAAAGGTTCCAATTAGCTATGGACTCTGCACTTTGATGGCACTAGATCCAAGTAGGGATCAGGCATGGGAATCAAGTTGATTAATCCACAAGGTACAAAATTATTAGAAACATATAGGTTGAAATTGCTATGCACTAACAACAGATCTAATTATGAGGCTCTAATTCTAGGATTCTACTTTGCACTCAGGAATAATGTGAAGTAGATATCAATATTTGATGACTCACAACTAGTAGTCAACTAGATCAAAAATAAATACCAATGCAAGTTGTCTTATTTGAAGATGTTTAAGCATATAACATGGGAATTGATTGAAATATTTGAAGCTTTCAACATTGTAGTACTTCCTAGAGAGAAAAATCAAACCACTTATTCATTAGCTACTACTCCTAATCTAGATCCATTACAAGAATCTAAGTTAAAAAGTTTCTCAATTGAATTTCTATCTTGCCCCTTTATTCTAGATAACATAGAATATTTCCAAGTCTTTGATGATGACCAATAAATTATCTAGTTTCTAACTAATTTAGGGGAATTTTAATCCCAAATAATGGATGATAAGGACATTAATCACCTCTGTCATGATGAATCAAATAGAGAGGGAATTATATAGATCAAAGAGAATCAAATTCCAACTATCTTGGTCTCTTTGGAAAGACCATTTGACATAGATAATTAATCATAGTAGCGAAGATAGACAAAGGTCAATGAATCAAACTTTAGAAAGGAAAATCTAGCAGATGAACACATCTTGCACTATGTTAATATTGGTCTCAACTATACCCCAAAATAGAGGTAATGAATGAAGTATTTAATTTCTCAATATATGGATGTCATTTCTTAGACATATGAAGATATAAAAGTTTAAGACCTTCAGGTCATCACTCACATGATTCCCTTGAAGCCATATCATAAACCATTCAGATAGAGGTAATGAATAGTCAATCATATTTTGGAGCCTCTCATTTAGAGAGAAGTGTGGAGAAGCTTTTAAATTTGAAAATCATCATCCATATCTAACATTTTACATGGGTGGCCAATTTGGTCCTAGTAAGAATGAAGAATGGTTAGATCAAATTATGTATGGAATTTTTAAATCTAAATAAGGCTTTTAAAAAAGACAATTATCCCCTACCTTCTCTAGATTAGGTGATATAAATAGTAAGTGGTTATAAAATGATGTCCTTCTTAGATGGATTTTTAGGATACAATTAGGTATATGTGTAATCTAAGGATAAAATGAAGATGATGTTCACAATGAAGTGCAGAATTTATGCATATAAGATGATGTCATTTATCTTAATAAATGCAAGAGTAAATTTTAAATGTGCCATGGATCACACATTGAAAGGATTGACAAGAGAATGCATAATCATCTATGTGGATGATCTTACAATGTTTCCATAGAATACGAAAGATCACATAAGTCACCGAAAATGCATATTTGAGAGGTATAGAAGGTTTGTATTTCATTAAAACCAAATAAGAACATATTTAGAGTGGTTGAAGGTAAGATTTTGGTGCACATCATCACCAAGGATGAGATCACCATTGATCTAGATATAATTCATGTGATTTCAAAAATTAAGCCACCAAATAGTAAGAAGAAGCTGAAATCATTCTTTGGAAATATTAAATTCATAAGAAATTTCATCTCAAAATTTGTAGAGATCATCATACATTTAAATTCCATGCTCAAGAAAGATACCAAAATATAATGGATAGGTGAAGCCTGAAAGTCCTTCTAGGACATTAAAGATGCAATATCAGAAGCTCTAGTGCTGATCAATCCATATTTTAATAAATATTTTTACCTATACTAATTTACTTTAGAGCATACAATTTTTATCATCATCACATAAAAGGACAAGACTAAACATCCAATCATGCTTATGAGAATGAATATGAAAGATGTAGAGCTCAATTACTCTATGATTGACAAACAAATTTTTGCCCTTGTTAAAGTAGTGAAAAATCTTGACACTACATCTTGAGGAATAAAGTCACTACCATTGCACTTGATCCTACTATTAATATCACCATATCATATAATGAGCTAAGATAATGTTGAGGTAAATGGATGGCCATGATATAATAATTATACATATAGATCAAGCCTATAAAGATTGTTTGAGGGCAAGGCATTTTTAATCTTATGAATGAACTAGATCCATGCATCCTAGTTGAAGAGGTATGTGAAGATCAAGTATATAAAAGAGAATGGTATACTGATATAATTCATTATTTACTAATAGGAACTTGTTCCCTAGATCTCAAAGGAGAGAGAAGAAGATTTTTGAGTCTTAAAGCTACTCATTACATGATTAATAACGAAGTCCTCTATAAAATAAATAATGAAGGTTTTTACCTCAAGTGTGTATCTACAGAGGAAGCTAAAGAAATATTAGAGAACTTGCATCAAAAAATAGGTAGTGGTCATAATTTTGGGAATACCATAGCCCATAATATTTTAAGAATGGGAAACTAACGGCCAATAGTTTTCAAAGATTCTCATGCTCATGTGAGAACATGTTATGAATGTAAATATTTATCCAAGAGAGAACTATACATAACAATGCCTTTACAACAAGTTGTTATGGCTATTTACCAAGTGGGATTTAAACTTCATTGGCATCATCAACCCAAATTCCTCAACAAAACATACGTTTATTCTTACTAATATTGATTATTGTACTAGATGGATTGAATCCATATCCACAAATAATTTTAGAGCATAAGATGTGATTCAATTCTTAGAGGAACACATAACAACTAGATTTGGCATGCACATTTATTTAGTTTGTGATAGTGAACTAAATTTTATATTAGTAGAATATATTGAATGGGCACATGATAACTAGATCATTATCAGGTTAGCTTGTAACCATTATCCTTAAGAAAATGGATTGTTAGAATCAACAAATAAAAATCTAATCTATGCAATTAAGAAGTCATATAGAGACAAGCCTAGGAAATGCCACAATTTATTGAAGTATGCTCTTTGGATAGATTGGACTAGAGACAAGCAAGCCCTTAAAGCTTCACCCTATCTATTGGTGTATGATGGCAAGATTTTATTCCCAATTATGTTGAAGCTACCCACCTATTAGTTTATTCAAGACTACATGGAACCAAGTAATAAATTAAAATCAAGGTTTCTAGAAATAATATAAATGGAAGACTCAAGGACCAAGACCTTAGAAACATTTTAAAAACACTAGGACATGGTAAAGAGGTGGTTTTATAAGAGAGTGAAGGTCAAAGAATTTAGGATTTAAAATCGAGTGCTACTTTGGGATAAATCCCATGAGAATAAAGGACAACATATCAAGTTTACCCCACTATGGATTAGACCATACCATATTTTAAAGATCATGGACAATAACGTGTTTCATTTAAAGGACCTCTAAGGCAATGATCTTACTTATATAGTCCATATATAGTTATTAAATCAGTAATTTAGGGTTTCGCCATTGGCTAATGTTACCAACTAATGAGGGATAAATAAATGTAGTTGTAAGATTATATTAGATTTCCCAGTTTCTTAAAATAACTCCCTGCTTTCATAGATTAGATTTCTTGCTTTCTAGATTAATCTTTCCTAATTTCAGTTTTTTTATTTCATGGATTAGATTTTATTTTTTCTACAGTATATTTCATTGCTTTCTTAGTCTAGTTTATTTCTTTCTTATATTAGTTGTTCTTTGCTTTCTCTGACAATCAAAATTGTGTTTTTGCTCACTATAACTATTGACCAAATTTGACTTTTTAGTCAAATTAAGGCACCTATAGGTATAAAATTGATTTTATAGGTATATATGGGGTGTAATATGAGTTTCATGGGGTGTATTATAGTTCTCATGATGTATTTAGTGTTATACTTGCTTTAGTCTTAGTTATATTAATTATTTAACAATTTGGGTCATTTAGTGGGCTTTTAAAGGTCATAAATTCAAATGGAATGTTTCTCAAGGTGTAAAAACGTCATTTTTTCCTTTATAATTTCAAATAGGTTATATTACATGTCATTTATGTCAATAAAATTAGAATATGGTAAGTTTCCTAATTGAAATTATAAAAACAACTCAAAAAGAGAGAAAATAAAACTTGTATAGCCTTCTTGGGAATTCTACCACATGGAAAAAGATCTTGGGAGGCCTATTAATCCTACCCAAACTTATATCCATGCTTTAATTGATCTATAAGTTTCATTTCTTGCTAAAAAATGTTATGCTTCTTTTTTGGCTTTCTAAACACACAAAAGTAACCTTCAAGTTTTTTCTTAGTTTGGGAAACTCATGATAATTCAAGGAAAATTATTTGGCTAGGTTAAATTAAAATTATATAAATTAAATTCCATATAATAATTTTTAATAATGGTGGATTTTTATTCATGAACCATCCTCATGAAGTTGATTGTGTAAATCTGCTAGCTGTTTCATGCACCCTATGGGTTTTACCTTGTTTTAGAGGATTCTATAAAATCCAATTGGTAATATTATATATATGTGATTTTAAAATTATATTATAATTATTTTCATGACTATTTTTAAATTTTTAATATGTTTTAAGGATCCAATCACCTCAAATTGACAAACTAGCACCTTTTTGTGTTATAGGCTAGTTTTCCACCATTTCCAAAATTATCATGCTTGTTAAATGGATTTAGAGGGTTGGAATATGTAATTTTACATGTTTCATGTGATATTTTTTCCATTTTAACTATTAATATATTTCTCAAAGAAAGGTCTCTATGAGGATGTAATCATAGCTAGTATAGATTTAGTTTACTGTATGATTTCCATGAACAGTCAACCAGATGAACTATCAAAATATATAAACCATGTCCATGGAGTTATGATATATGGATTAAAATTATCAAAAAAAATTAAACAAAATATAAAATGATTTTTACCTTATAGTTAATGTAAAAGGACCCTTTAACAGTCATATAACACCATTCACATAGTCAGTCATGGAGGCACACCTATAGGTGCCCTCAAGAGTTATCTTCACATTGAAATGATGTATTTTATCTTGTTTAAATATTTTAATAATTTAAATAATGTATTTGAAAATTTATATTATGTGTTTATCTACCAATTAGGACCTTTACCCTTTTTTTCTCCATTATAAGACACTCACTGCTCATACATGTAACCAATCCACACCTATAGGGCCCTATTGATGTCATGATGATGTGTAAAGAGATGCACATGGGTTTCAAAATTATTATAAATATTAATATTATGTTGTGGTGTTAGATAATATAATAAAATTTTTAATTTCATATAAGGTTTCATGTTTTTCACATCTAGTTCACTATATACAACCAAAACATCCACCTACATGTGGTTGAGAAGTGTACTTAAATGCTTAGATGGATAGGGTGAATTAACTTGAAACCCACTTAGGGTTGTGGAATGGATAATCAAGCCATGATAGACATATATAAGGTTCTTAAAGTAAATAATAATAATGGAATCATATGTGAAGGTTATGACTAAGTTTTAAAGGCTATTGTCCCAAAAGGAGCAAAACAGAGGCCCAACCATGTTTTGGGATCACCATATAAAAATGTTTCCTTTTCCTTATATGCTTCTAAATGACTTATATTTGAATTTTATAACATAAATAAGGCCCATTAAAATACTTAATAATAGATGAAGAATGGTATTTGGTTTCTTGAAGGTATAAATATGCCTCTAAATCAATGTTTCCAAGTAGTAAGTTCTACATGCTCTGAGTCACAAAATGACCTTAATGATTCAAGGTACTAAAAAATCATGCTCACATGTTTATAATGGCCTTAGAATGTGAAATAAATATTTATAACATATGAATCATCAATTTTTTTTTAATATATAATGTTTTCCCCCTCATTAGAACCTACATGGGTCTTTTTGATTGAAATAGGTACCTACAACAAACACTCAAGCAATGACCCCTCAACTTGATATCTAGTTGGTGATTTAAGACTCCAAGATAGGTAGATACCAGATCATACTTAAATATTTTAACCTTAGAGGGATTCATGGGAAGTCAAATCAACATCATGATGAACCTCAAATGATTCATGGTAGCTTATAGTAGTCAGAGATAGGGTTGTCTCAGTCATAGGATAGTAAGGACCTAGTTATGATCAAAAGTGTATATGAGGACCAAATGGGAGGTTTTAATGATGAATAAAGTGAGTGATCACATTAATTATGATCAATATGATATATAAAATCCAAAAAAAATGGAAGGAAGGCTTACTTAGACCTTTTATGTCACATATAAACCTATAACCAACTATGACTGTATGAAATACTGAGTTAGGGGCAGAGAACATGTTATTTTAGTTCTTTAAGGTGTTTATAGCCTAAATAGATAGAAAAGATGTCAAATAAATTAACTAATGGAATTTTAAATTGTATTAGATACTAATTCAAGGTTTAAAATGTCTAATCCATATAATATCAAGCAAGGGTCCTCCTCAAACAAAACATAGTTAACGAACAGTGAGTGAGGTGTTGATACTTATGAAGTTGGCAATGAAAGTTTAGATGAATATACAAGAAAAGTAAGATAATGAGAAATAAAAAAAAGGAAATTATTTTATATAACACTTTTAATAAATAATATTTCTTATATACCTATAGGTAGGGTATATAAAGCAAGCTAAACACAGTCCACTAGAGAAGCTTGCACACAATGCAATATATGAGTAGCTTGTTTATTTGTTTGAGATTTTGGAGGGTCATATGAGATGAAAAAGTGGTGATTTTTTGTGAAATTTATCCTTAAAATTTTAATAAGACCTTAAAACAACCACATTATTTGATAAAATATGGGAATTACCACTATTTTATCTTAGATAGGGGGTACTTCTACTCATGCACAAATTGAATGTTTTAAGGGGATAGTATAGAATAATTAAACCAAGAGCTGAAGAAGAATTAAATGAAAGTGTGAAGATTTATAATAAACCATTAATTATATGTAAATTACATCATATATTTTATAAACTAATTTATATGGTCCATACCTTCAAGGATATAGTCAGGCCTAGGCAAGGATTAGGCCTAATGTCCAAAGAAGAGGTCATTTATAATTTTGGAAATATAAATTATTTGAAACATATTGGAATAAATTAGTAATTTCATTATATGTGTGTTAAATATTTTACCTTGTAGATAAAACATGAGGAGATCCACTTTATTGCTCAAAACCATTTAGACTAGTGCAAAATGGTGAAAACAAGCTCAATAGGAGAAGTTTCAATTCTCATATCTTTTTTGAGGATATGAATGGTGGAAAAATAAGTTTTAATTAGTTATTAGGGACTCCTAACATAATTTTTTTGGAGTTTTTCTACAATTTGGATGTTAGATTCTTATGAACAAAACTTAAGACTCAAAATAAGCCTAAAACCCTACTAAACCCTCAGTTAGGACCAATTTATCAAAATGGAGCTGGATAGCTATCCATAGGGAATATTTGGACCATTAATCCTATTATAATTTGTAAATCACTTCCTAAAAATACTTCACATCCCAACTAGCTATATGAAACTATACAATCATGGTATAAAACATGGGTTTTCTCACTATTTTGTGTGTTTTGTAGGTTTTATAAGGAGTCAAGAGATGAAAGAAATTTTGAGAAAAATATTAGGAATTTAAATAAATTACTATTTAAATTTTATTATATTAAAAATTTTATAAGAGTGCAAATCATCTGCTTCATTTTAGCCAGCCAAAACTAGCATATTGCACAAACTAGGGAGAAGTGTGAAAACTTCAAGTGGATGGCTTTTTAAGGTGTCCCTAATGATTATAAGTACATTAATTTTATTAAAACATTTAATTAACTAAATTTTATTTATTTTAATGGAAAATTGTGTCTTTTTGGAATCCAAGTGTGTAGGGTGCATGAAAGAGCAATTTTCTAGATACCAGATGATGATGGCTCACTTTCAAAGGTTTCTAGAGGACCAAGCATGAAAATAATTCATGAAGAGCCATGTATAATATCATTCCATTAAATTACAATCATTTTACCTGCTCATAATCAGTTATGGGACGTTAAAATAGGTCTAAATCATGAAGGTAATTTTCTTAGCAAGAATAAGGAGTTTTTGCCACTTTTCATGAACATTTTTGACTTGGATTGACATTTTTAGCTCCTAAAATTTCATGGTTCATCCCAAATAATATTAACATGAAAAATTAAATTATTTTTAAGCTTGATAATTTTCCTTGTGACCCTTGAACTTATCCTTTTTTTTCTCTCTCTCTCTCTCAATTTCTATAATAACTAGCCATTCTGGCCATTGTATGCGATGCTCCACCTGAGTATGATGAATCCTTGCTTAAATGTATACATTTTGATAAATAATAATAGTGATTTTTACCTCCTCCATGAATATTCTTAGTGTTTTTATTTGAAATATTTGATTTTTCCTAAGCGAAGACTATGGATTCCTTAGTATGTTGTTTCATTCTTTCGTCCTATTTATAGTTGGAAATATTTTTATTGAAGGGCATGTGAAGTCTTTAAGGATATTTCAAATATTTAGTGAGTTATTATTTTAATTAATTCCCTCATATGCCTCTTTTCTACTCCTATGTTTTCATATTCATCCATAACCTTACAATGTAGCATTGATGTGAGAAGAAGAAGATTGAAGAAGGGTATGTTCAGTTTGTGCATTAATTTCAAGTGTAATATGCACATGGTTGTATTTAATCATGTTATTTGGTGTATAACCTCCCTTATATTAGTTTTATTTCAATTATTCTTCTCCCTTTTCACCCCCCAAGTTTTGTAGTAGTTCCAATTCAAAGTGGTACATCAAGGGAACTAGCCCTATCTAGAGATTCACCTCATTCCCTAGGCCACCCACAAGCCTAGAGGTTAGTCCATTGTGCCACTTGGATGAGGAGATATTTTAATCTCCTAAAATGGTGAAAATATAAGTGGAAATATTTTTTTTCATGTCTTTTGGGACTCTTATTCTAATATTTAGAGGATTTTTTGTGTTGTCCTTCAACATATCACTCTTGAGAAGCATCCATCTAAGCATCAATGATGCCTCTAAAGTTGTATTAGTTGGTCAAGTATCCTAGGTTATCCTTTGAATATTTTTGGTAACATTTCTCTTTGTATCCTTACTTTCAATGAAGTTTCATGGCTAACTTCAGTTTTGAGTTTTTTTCTTTATATGTTGGTGAAACCTTCTAAGCTTGTTTCATTCCCCATCAGTATGAACAAGTTCATAGTGAACCTTTGTGTGACTATAATCAGCCTTGTCATGAAGTGTATCAATCCTACAATCAACCTTGCTATGAACATATTTTACCCCTTAATAGTCTTATGAGTCATGATAGTCCTATATTCCTTCATTTTTTCCCCTATATGGACACCATGTTGATGGACAACCCTATGAGAATAGATACCAAGGAACCCATCAAGAGATACATGTCTATCAAATTTCAAAGCATTCCTATGAGTCTTTTCATATGAAGCCAAATGTTTTTATGGATTGTACACAAAATTACCATGGGAAAAATGTAATTACTACTCCTCCTAAATAACCCAAGAATTCACTTTCATATGAGCTCACTAGTGATTTCCTCTTTTCCAAACCCATTCATAAGTATTCTCTTTCATCCCTAAATCCATCTCCAACTCCTTCACTTTTCACTATATCTCATATTACATATCCATCACCTCAAATCCATAAGCATATCCATCAACCCTCCATTTCACCCCTTCTCAAAGAAGAACCTATTTTGAAAGAAGCAAGTGAAGAAGAACAAATCCAATTCATGGCTGATCAAGAGGCTCTCATGAGTGATTATGAAGAATAAATCACCTTAGGGAATTCCCTTGGTGAACAAAAGAACAATCCAATAGTTAATGTATCTATATTTGAAGAGATGTATGTCCATGGAGAAACCCCTACATTTAACCCTCAATTTGATTTTGACTTCTATGTACCACCTCCCCCAACTAGTTCATCTTTTCCTTACCCCATAACCCTTTGACTTAATAGACCTATGCTATGGGAACCAAAATAGGATCAGCTAGTTGATAAACAAAGAGAACTCTTTCTTGAAAAATACCTACCTCCTTGGTAGCCTCATTAGGCTAGATCACATGATTTCAAGATGCCCAATCTTGGCATCACCATGAAGGAGAAGGAGATGGAAAACCTTGAGCACCTTGAAGAAGACTCTACATTTGATCAAAAGGTTGTAGATGATCATCATAAACATGAAGTGATATTTTTATATCAAGGAATAACACTTTCAAGTCATCTCTCAAGAAGTGGTAGTCCTAGGAAAATCTCATGAGACTAGGGTAGAGGATGTAGCTCTTGAAGATGATAATGAGGAAGAAGACTTATGGCTGAAGTTCAATGACATATAGAAGGATTTAGATGAGTTCTTTAAAGTTCCTTTTTTCAAAATATTTTATAGATAGTGATAATCCTATTGATAAGTATAATCAACATAAGTTTGAGTGTTCAATAACATAAAGAGGAATCTATTGTTTTTGGTCAAGAACCTATTATCGTGAAGTCACTTGGTGATGATAGTATACAAGAAGCTGTTGACAAGGATGATTGGTAGTTGTAAATGGATCTCTTTAAAGAGCTATAATATCTTTTCCAAGTTAAGGGTTAAGTACATGACAAGGTAAATAAGTAATCTTCCATGGAGGATAATGATCAAGATTGGATATAATTTGTAAAGCTCTTTGATTGGCTAGAAGAACTTGTAACTAAAAGGAGGCCCAATCTTGTTGAAAACTCTATGGAAGACAAGAAGGTATGTTTTGTTGAATCATCATTTGAAGTTGAAATTGAGGATCCACATGACAAGGTTGAATATTTTTGGATGCAAGAGGAGTACTTATACATTGTATACCTATTTGAAGTTGGTCTACTTTAGAGCATGGTAATTAAGTTTCTAAGGAATAGGTCTAATCCAAAAAACATCCAATCCAAGGAGAAACATGCTTTGCACCATCGTCCATATCATGAAGAAGGTGATTCTTCAAACTTTCCCTTTGATTGAGGGGGGAGGTATGCTCATTTATAGTTGTATATAATAGGTCATTTTCTATTTCTCCTATGTGCTTTGAGAACATATGTGTCTTTGCTCTCTTTGTTGTGTTTGTCTTTGATTTGTGTGGTTGAGGTATTCATTAGTTTTCTTATATTGGTCAAGCTCAAATTAATGGTTAATGGTCAAAAATTTATTGTTTGTCTCAAGTTTTAGTTGAATCCTAAGCCCAATAGACTGATAAATCTACTGGTCTAGTTAGAATAATAGGCATACAACCCCTATGAGTTACCAATTTGTTGACAAAATTTGACTTTTTAGTTAATTTGGGGAACCTATAGGTAAAAAATTTATTTTATAGGTCTATATGGGGTGTAATATGAGTTTCATGGGGTGTATTATAGTTCACTTGTTATTTAATGTTATACTCAATTTAGTCTTAGTCATATTAATCTATTTATCAATTTGGGTCATTTAATGGGCTTTTAAAGAACATAAATGAAAATGAAATATTTACCAAGGTGTCCAAATGTCCTTTTTCCTTAAAAATTTCAAAGATATTAGATTCCATTTTAGTTATGTTAGTAACATCAGAATATGGTAGGTTCCCTAACTAAAATTGTAGAAAAAACTAAAAAAGATAGTAAATGGCACTTGTATATCCCTATTTGGGAATGGGCCACATGGAAAAATATTTTTTGAGGCCTCTTCATCTTTTTCACACTCATATCCATGCTTTAATTTCTTTGGAAGTGTCATTTCTTTCTCAAAACCATTCTACTACTTTTTTGTCTTTCTAGACACATAGAAGTGACCTTCAAGTTTTTACTTGGTTAGGAAAATGCAAGACATTTCAGGGAAAATTATGTGGGGAGATTAAATTTAAATCATATACCTTCATTTACATATAATAATTTTTAATAATGTTGTCCAATGCTTCACAAAGTTGACTATGTAAATCTGCTAGCTATTTTGTGCACTCTATGTGTTTTACCTTATTTTTGAGGATTCCATACAATCCAGTTGGTCATATTGGATCTAAGTGATTTTTAACACATAATCTAATGATTTAAATTAATATTTTCATGTTTCAAGTTATTTTAAATATCCAATCACCTCAATTTTGTAAACTAGCACCTTTCTATGTTACAGGTCAATTTTCCACCATTTCTAGAATCCTCATGCTTGTTAAATGGATTTAGAGGGTTATAATATGTAATTTTACATGTTTCATGTTCTATTTTTTCCATTTTCATTATTAATCTCTTTTTATAATCAATTTATCTATGATTATGCAATCATATCTAGTATACATTTAGTTTGTTGTATGATTTCCATGAACAATCAACTATATGAGATATGCAAACCTATAAACCATGTCCATGGAGTTATGATAGAGGGATTGAAATTATTAAAAAAATTAAACACAATATAAAATTATTTTAATCTTCCAATTAATGTAAAACGGAAATATAACACCATTCACATAGTCAGCCATGGAAGCACACCTGTAGGTGCCCTCAAGAGTTATCATGACATTGAAATAATGTATTGGATCTTATTTCAAGATTTTCCTAACTGAAATGATTAATTTTAAAATTTTGATTGTGTGTTTATCTAATAATTATTCCCTTTACCCTTTCTTATTTTTCCATTCTAAGACACTCACTACTCATACAGGTAGGCAATGCACACCTATAGGGCCCTACTGATATCATGATGATGTGTAGAGAGATGGACATGGGTTTACAACTTCCTATAACTATTAAAATTTTATTATGGTGTTAGATAATAGCATAAAAATTTAAATTTCTTATAATGTTTCATATTTTTCATATCTAGATCACTATATATAGCCAAAACATCCACCTATAGATGGTTGAGTAGGGTGCTTAAATGCTTAGATGGACAAGGTGAAGCAACTTGACACCCACTTTGGGTTGTGGGATGCATAATCAGGCCATTAAAAATATATATAATGTACCTAAAGGAAAAAATAATAATTTAATCATGTGTGAAGGTCATGATTGAGTTTTCAGGGCTATTATGCTAAAAGGAGCAAAAGAGAAGCCCACCCATGTTTTGGGATTATCATAAAATAGGGTTTCTTTTATTTCTATGCTTCTAAATGACATATATTTGTAGCTTATATAATATATAAGCCCCATATAAAGTTGTAATATTATATTAATAATGGGATTTGGTTTTTTGAAGGTCCAAAGATGCCTCTAAATCATTGTTTCCAAGCATTAAGTTCTACATGATCTAAGTCACAAAATGACCTTAATGATTCAAGATACTAAAAAACATGATAAAATGTTTTGAATTTCTTAGAATGTGAAATTAATAATAAAAACATACTAATAATCAATTTTTAGTTGATATATAATGTTTTTCCCCTCATCATCACCTACAAGGGTCTCTCTGATGGAAATAGGTACCTATAGCAAACATTATATCTAGTTGGTGCTTTAATACTCCAAGATAGGTAGATAATAGCTCATAAATACATATTATGACTTAAAAATTATTAATTTGAAATAAAATAAACACCATGATTAAAATAAAATGATTCAAGGTAGCCTAAAATAGTTAGAGATAGGGTTATCTCATTCATTGGATAGTAGGGACCTAGTTATGATAAAAAGTGTATATAAGGATGAAATGAGAGGTTAAAATGATGCATCAGGTGAGTGATCACCTTAATTCAGATAAATATGATTTATAAAATACAAAAATAATGTAATGAATGCCTAATTAGACCTTTTATTTGCACCTACAACCATTGTTGACTATATGAAACAGTGAGTTAGGGGCAAAGAGCAGGTTATTTGGATTCTTTAAGGTGTTTATAGACAAAAAAATAGACAATATGTCTAAGAAATTACATAATGGAATTTTAAAGTGTATTAGTTTATATTTAAATGTTTTAAAGGTCTAATCCATATAATATCAGGTAAGGGTCCTCCTCAAAAAAAACATAGTCAATATACAGTGAATGAGGGGTTGATACTTATGAATTTTGCAATGCAAGTTGGGATGAATGTATAAGACAAGTATTAGAATG
This sequence comes from Torreya grandis, assembly GCA_037957365.1. Classification (NCBI taxonomy): domain Eukaryota; kingdom Viridiplantae; phylum Streptophyta; class Pinopsida; order Cupressales; family Taxaceae; genus Torreya; species Torreya grandis. The sequence goes on from JARHVA010002459.1 coordinate 303,475, forward strand.
AGAAAGAACACAAAATAGGGTATTTTATAAACAAATTATAATACATAATAATTATTATATACCTATAGGTAAGGTATATAAATCAAGATAAGCACAATCCACTTGAGAAGCTTGTACACAGTTCCTTATATGAACAACCAGTTTGTTTGTTTGAGCTTTTAGAGGGTCATATGAGATGACCAGGTGATGAATTTTTTTAAAATTGATCCCAAAAAATTTAATAAGACCTTAAAATAACCATATTTATTAAAAATATATTGGAATTACCCCTTATTTTGTCTCAAATAGGGGGTACTTCTCCTCATGCACAAACTAATAGTTTTAAGATGATAGTATAGAAGAGTTGAAACAAGAGTTAGGTAAGCTTAAAGGAAGGTGTGGAGAGTTAAAATATACTAGGAAAAATATTCAAATAACATCATAGAAGTTATAAACTCATTTGGATGGTCAAAATCTTCAAGGATACAGTCAGGCCTAGGCAAGGATTAGGCCTAATGTCCAAAGAAGAGGTCATTTATACTTTTGGACATAGACATGATTTAAAACCTATTGTAACACATTAATGAGGTAAATATATGTGTTTTAAATATTTTAATTTTAAATAAAGAATTAATAGAGCCACTTTCTTTCCAAAACCATTTAGATTGGTACAAAATGGTCAAAACAAGCCCAATAGGAGAAGTTTCAATGCTCATAACATATTTGAGGATATTCATGGTAGAAAAAGAAGTTTAGAGTAGTTATTATGGTTCCATATCATATTTTTGGTGTAATTTTTTTCACGTTGGATGTCTGAGTTTTATGAACAAAGATTAAGACTCAAAATAGGCCTAAAATCCTACTAAACCATTAGACAAGACTAGTTTACAAAAATGGATTTGCATATCTATCTAGATGGCATATTTGGAAAATTAAGAATATTTTAATTTGGAAAGGAATACTTTAAGATACCTCACATTCCAACTAGTTGTACGAAAATATATGGACATGGTACAAAACAAGGTTTTTCTCACTATTTTGTGTGTTTTGTAATTCTATAAGGAGTAAAGAGATGAAACAAAGTTTGGGAAAAATATCATGAATTTTAATAACTTAATATTGACATTTTATTTTTTAAATTTTTTTCTAAGTGTCCAAATCATCTGCTTTATTTTATCCATTCAAAACTAACATATTACACAAACTAGGGAAGAGTGTGAAAACATCAAGTGGATGGAGTTTTAAGGTGTACCTGACATTTTTAAGGCCATGAAAGGTCTTGAAACATGTAATTAACTTCCTTGTATGTATTTTCATGTAAAATTTATTCCTTTTTGGAATCCAAGTGTGTAGGGTGCATGAAAGAGTAGTTTTCTAGATAGCATATGATGATGTCTCACTTTCATAGGTTTACAGAGGATAAAGTATGTAACCAATACATGTATAATATCATACCCTTACATTAAAATCATTTTAATTTATAATAATTATTTATATGACGTTAAAATAGGTCTAAAGCATGAGGTTAGTTTTCTGAGCAAGAATAAAGAGTTTTTGCCACTTTTCATGAAGGTTTATGACTTGGATTGATATTTGTATCTCCTAACCTTGCATGGTTCATCAAAAATCCTATTAAAATGAATAATTAACTTCTTATTTAAACTTTATAAGTGTCATTTTTATCCTTTAACTTCTCTCTTTTTTTTCTCTCTCTCAAGTTCTATAAGAACTAGCCATTTTGGCCATTGTATATGATGCTCCACTTGAGTATGGAAAACCCCTGATCAAATGTATACCTTTTGATAAATAATCATTATTATTAACTCCATGACATTATTAGTGTGTTTATTTGGAATTTTTGATTTTTCATAAGTTAAGACTATGGATTCCTTAGCATGTTGTTTCATTCTTTTATCTTATTTATAGTTGGAAAGATTCTTCTAATAGGGCATGTGAAGTGTTCAAGTAAATGTCAAAGATTGAGTGAGATATTATTTTCATTAGTGTCCTCATATGCCTATTTTATAGTCCTCCTATCTTTTCACATTCATCCATAACCTCATAATGTGTCATTGATATGAGAAGATGAAGATTGGATAAGTGTATGTTCAGTTTGTACTTTGTTTTCAAGTGTAATATACATATGATTGGATGTCATCATGTTATATAGTGTATCACCTCCATTAGATTAGTTTTATTTTAGTTATCATTCTCCATTTTCACCCCCTAATTTTAGTAGTAGTTTCAATCCAAAGTGGTACATCAAGGGAGCTAGACCTATCTAGAGATTCACCTCATTCCCTAGGCTAGCCACAAGCCTAGAGGTGATTCCATTGTGCCAATTTGATGAGGAGAGATTTGAATCTCATCAAAGGATGAAAATACAATTGAAAATAAAAATCAATTTAAAATCCGAACCAATTGAGCTTATCACTTGTAGAAAAGGGGAAAATTAAAATCTTGACACTTTGGGACTAGTTTACATTTATGTGTTTTTGAGTCTTTAGGATGATGGTAGGTAATCATGGATTTTTAAGAATGGTGTCACAATTGAATACTTTTACCAAGAATGTGGAATTTTATGTTAGAGTACTTCATACAAATTTAAAAAAAATTCTCATTTTATTAGATCAAATGCACTTATCACATTAAATACCTGTTGTAAGTGATAATTTTGGGTATAGGTGTAGTTGTTAGGGACATTATAGTATTTATTTGTTTTATAATTATACTAGCTCATTGGGATTCTAGTTATTCTCTTTTCATTCAAGAACAAAATAAAAATAAAAGAAGAAATAACCAATAGATTCAAAAGAGCAAAATAAAATCTGAAGAAAATCAAAAGGCTCACATGATGAAATAAGGTCAATCTACCATGTATCATGATCAAAAGAAACTATTGGAATGAGAAAAGGAGCCCAAGGTATTTCTATCAGGGCTATGGATGCCTAGCTAGAAGCAGAGCAATGCTTGAGCTTCCCTTATTTTTGAGCTTTAATAGATACTAGAATAAAACCTATGGCTTCATCGATCCTTTGGAAAACTCATCATAGTAGGGGTTAAATAAAGTACATGTTTGGCACACACACATCCAAGAAAATTAGAAGGCACATATGTTTTATGAATATACTTAGGAGTCTCTTTCTTATATCTAATTTAAGTATACTTTTATGTCACACTTCATGATTGATTTGAGATCAAAAACTAGAGTTATAGGTTCTTGAATACATAGGAGTATTCCCATTGTAAGTTACCATTTGTTGTACCTAACAGACCCATTTTCCCATAAGGAAATGAGGACCCATTTTTTGAGACTATGGTCTTGACTTTGACCCCCTCTTCTATATGTTTATGTAAAATATAGGAGAAGATTGATTATTGGACTTTTTTTACTTTGGAAAAGTAACATTGGTATTATGTTTTCATGGACTAACCTTCATTGGGAGTCTTTGTCGAGCTTTATGTTTTTGGACTTATGTTTTTTGGATTTCCTCTTCAAAATTTTTATTTTGAATCAAATGGTCTCTGGGTTTATTATGTTTTACATTTTATCTATCAGGTTTTTCTCTTCACAACATTTTCCCCATAATAATTCTACCAAAACAATTTCTCCAATTTAGACCTATTCTTATGGATAATCTTGTCTATACACTTTCACTGATAGAATTTCCCTTTATCCCCTTTGAACCTACCCTTCAGGCTTTGTGTAACTTTCCCTTCATCCTTTTTTAGATTATCCTTTGTCCATTATTAATTAGATCCTTTGGGACTTTTATCATAGATGAAGGCCCTATGAAGTAGACCTTTCAAATTGTTTCTAAATAGAAAGTACTCTTCGAGATTATGAAATTGCCCTTCAAAACTTTTGAAATGCCCTTTGACCCCTCCACACATACCCTTTAGGACTTTTGTCCTATGTGTTTGCCTTATTTAACCATTCCTTCAAATATTATTTGAGAACATTTTCTCAATCCAATTAAAACCCTTTAGACCTTATATCTATGACATTTTCCCTAAGGAAATTAACCTACCCTTTAGGCTTTGTGTAATATCTCCTTCAGCATTTTTATTGTGGCCAATTTTAGAAACAAAATTCCTCTAGGACTTTTTACCTCTGACTTAACCTTTAGAAGTTTTGTCAAGGACATATATTCCTTCAAAAATTTTGAACATAACCTTCAGCCTTTTGAAAGTGCCCTTGAGGAATTTTGTGGTTACCTGTCAATATTTTTGTGAGGTCATTTTTCCTTATGATCCTTCCCTTTATTACTTTTATCCTAGGCCCATTTCCCCTAGGCCAATTCCTTCAAACTTTGTCTCTCAAAAAATTTGTTTATGGAAAAAGGCCCGAAATAATTTCCCCAAGGGCATAGGTCCTTCAAACTTTCTAAACCAACCCTTTAAAACTTTTGAAAATAACCCTTCAACCTTTTTTGAAGTGGCTACTTACCCTTTAATACTTTTGGCTTAGGCCCTTTTGACATTCACACCAAACTTTAATTAATTTTATCTCGAGACTTTGTCATTCAGCAAATTATTTTAGAGATTTTGTCTGAGAGATTTCTCCCTTCAACCCCTTCATTTGGACATTTTGTTCAAGAGAGTTTGACCTTTGCACATGCCCTTCGAGACTTTTGTCTCAGGCCCTTTTTACCTTCACACCAACCTTTTATGAATTTTATCTTGGGGATTTTTCCTTCAACAAATTATTTTAGTCATTTTTTTTGAGAGATTTTACCCTTCAACCCCTTCCTTTAAACATTTTGTTTGAGAGGGTTTGCCCTTTGCACATACCCTTCGAGACTTTTGTCCTAATAATTTTTACCTATGAGCCTACCCTTTATGAATTTTATCACATGCCCTTTTCAACCTTCATCCAATTCCTTCAAAGATTTTGTATGAAACATCATGCCCTTTATCCCTTTTGAGACCATCCCTTTGAACATCCCTTCAAATATTTTCTCAGAGAGAATTGGGTCTTTGGGAGAATTGTTTAGGCCATTTTTTTGAAACAATTCCAATGATGAAATTCCTATAGACTTTGTGTCACATAAATTTTGTTTGATGAAATGACCTTTTAAGAGAATTATTGTAGACATTTTTTCTAAAATAATTCCCTTGCACAGAAATCCCAAAACAATTATCCCACATAAAAATCTTGAAATAATTCCCCCACAATAAGTGCCTTGAAACCAATACCATACTACTAAGTGGCACCCTTTATTATAGATCATTTCATTATGTTTTTATCTTAATTCAATATTTTAGCCTAGGCTTAAATCATATTTTACTGATACTAAGACCTTTGGCTAGAATATTCATTCAAGGTCCTTTATACATATTTCCCAAAGTATTATGCTAAGTAATTTTTTGTTTATGTTTATAGGAGTAGGGAATCCCAAGTAAATAAAAATTTTCAAGTTGACAAGATTAAATTTGATATTCACATGGATGTCATTTGATGGTCATGAGGAAGTCATTCAATAATTGTGCAAACATCAAATTTAACCTTGGCATTGTGTGAAACTTATGAGATTAAATTTGAAAATCTCACAAAAATCAAATTTAATATTCACAATGACTAATATATGGAATTAAATTTGATAGTTACACATATGTCATTTGATGGTCATTATGATGTCAATTAATGATCATATAAAATCAAATTTAACCTCATAAATTACCCATCTAGATTCCAAAGTGGACCCAAAAGATCGATGGTTTGTATTGATCCATATAATTGATCTGATGGTGAAATATTGATGTATAATTTTCAAAGCTCTTGGATTAAAAAAATATTTTTCAAGTGGCACACTTGCATGATCAAATTAAAAGTCAAAATATCTAAGACAAGATTTTAAAACACATGTCCTCTTGGCTCATTTGATTGAATGATATGAGATCAAGTTGAAATTCCAAATCTCCATAAAAGTGGCAAGTGTCACCATCATGGGAGCTTAGTACATAGATCTAACAACCCATGAGAAGAGTCATGGATATTAGTACATAGAACTCAGAAGTGCCAAGAAGCTACCAAGTGGCACACATATGAAGTAGAGTAAAATAGGGAATGACAAGTGTCAAGCATATATGAGTCAATAAGCCAAAAGCATTAAACTATAATGAACCACATTAAACCAATACCTAAAAATTGATAGTGTAAGTCCTAGGTGGAATTTTCAAAGATCCTAGACTCAATCAAGTGTTGACATATATCACATTTTGAAATCTAGTAGGGTATTATGGATAGAGTACTTAGATCTTTGGATACTTGAGATATATCTATCATTAGACATTGCATCTCATATTTATGATAGAGTATGAACATACATGTCTTAATCGAAATGATGAATATAAAATTGGAGATCCAAATTATATAAAAGGCGTGGGTGAGCATGCAATGTATAATTTAGATCAGTCATGGTTAACAATAGTGTCACTAGTTCTAAGACATTGGTAAAGTGACTTTAGTCCTTCATCCATATGTTAGAGTTCCATTTGAAGGTGGCTAATTTGAAATATCAACTAATTATTCTAATAACCTATAAAAAGAGGCATGTATAGTTTTGGTAGAATATCACATATTAATATGTTTACATGTAGTTCAAGATATAATTGTTAAAAATTACCTCTATCTTTATACACATGCACTTGTTGCATAGTTCTGGCAAAGGCTATTTTAAATTGATAACTTTAAGTAGACTCTTATATAGTTTTATAATATAGTGAGAACTCATGTTCTGACTATCACATACAATGACCTTTCATGAACTTGGAGGATGAGGCAACCCCTTCCTCAAGTATATATAAACAATTATAATCCAACTTGGATTTTTTGTTAGAGAATTTTTGAATATAGGAGCAACATCAATTTTTATCATCAACAAATGTGTTTGTGTATTTTTTTTTCCAATTTCTATGTAATTAATTATTACTTTCTTTGGTTGTATGTTTCAATAATATTTAGTGTGCAAAATCTATAAATGGATTCTTGATTATTTTGATTAATGTTCGGATATGTAGATGTGTAACACATATTGAAAGATTGGTAAATATATTGGTTGAGATATTTAGGTTCAAATTTATTCATAATTTTGAATGCGCATGAGTTATTTGTTGGATGTAGTTTTCTTTGTGTGTATAATAGCTTCCTTAGATACTTCACTAGCTCGAGCCATAATCTCCTAATCAAGGGTTTGTTATAGCTACCCTAAAGAAAGAAACCCTTATTTGAGGCTTGTTAATTTCCTTCATCTTTATCTCCTTAGACTTCTTAGTCATGTTTGACTATGTGTGTGAAATTTATTATAGTAATAGGCATAGGTTCTGAGAACACTTATCCTTTTAGAGACCAACCAAAAAACTATAGAAGCTTTTCTTTTTACCTTACCTTTCCCTCCCTTTTATAAGTTTGTTTTGAGATTTACCCACTCTATATTATCAACCATTCATCCATTTAACTCAGATAGATATTCAATATCCGTATTAGGAACCACACCTTTAGCCAAAAACCTTGTCAACAACCTACATGTCCTACTCATTATTCCATCAATAGGTTATAACAAACTACACACCTACAACTCATGCCCTGGAGTGGAGTTTACCTCCTTTGAGATCCTAAAATGTTAGAAGCTACCTCTTTAAGGCTATGGTGTGCATAAAATTCACATCAATAAAAAAATAGAGTTTAATCCACTAAATGTAAATATCACATTTTTTGAAAGTGTCTCTTTTAGTGAGTCAGAGGTAGATTCTTTAGATAGTGAAATAGGTTCCATTATTATTCACTTCGAAGAACTTTCCCTCAATAATATTTTCCATTAAAATACCTTTTTAACATTCTACCTCACATATCCTTCCTTAATAAAGTGGCACCAATGTGCACCACCACCATTTGATCATTTCCAAAATGATGAGGCAATTTTAGAATTATTGAGTACACAAGACCACATTTTGACCTAGGATCATAAGAAGGTATTTTCTATATATTTATATAATTCTACATATTTTGGGGAACAATAATCATATCAACACATCAATTCAACATCAACATCAAATTAAGAGGACCTAGAGGAGGAATTCAATCTTCCTCCACCACCCCAAAAATATAAAAAAGAGTTAAGTCTCTTAGTTGAGGATATTATTCGAGTCAAAATTAGAAAAAATGAAGATCCCAAAATTGTCAAGCTTGTTGTTTCCATCACTCAATAATAAAGATAAATACTTAATCTTTTGCTTCAAGAATTTTTGGATTTTATTTTCATGGTCTTATTTGGATATACTAGGGATTGATCTACCACTAGTATTACATGATTTTGTTGTACATATAGATGAAAAACACATCAAACAAAAAATTTTAAATATGCATCTTAAGATAACACTATTATTTAAATAATTATTGAAGGAAATGTAAGTTGGTTTCACATGCCCTATCAACTATTCAGATTGGATATCCAATATATTGCCTATGTAAAAAAAGATAAAAGGAATAAAAGTATCTATATATTTTCATGATATTCAATAAATCATGTCCAAAGGATTATTTATCATTTCCTAATACTTACATGATCATGCATTCTATTATAGGTCACAAAATGTTATCTTTAATGGATGGTTTTTGGGGATACAACCAAATCAAAATAGCTCTTGAAGACCAAAATAAAATAGCATTTACCACACCATGGGGGTTCTTTTGATATTAAGTGATTCTTTATAGTCTAAATAATTACATATCCACATACCAAAGATCAATGATAACCATTTTTCAAGATATTCTTCATGATATTATGCAGGACTATGTTGCCGACATACTTTTAAAATTAAAATCTAGAAAAGATCATCCCAAAGCATTTCATCATATATTTGAAAGAATGAGATAACATAAGATGAGATTAAATCCAAATAAGTGTGTGTTTGGAGTGACCTCATAAAATTTATTGGGCTTTAGAGTTTCACAATGGGGCATAAAGGTTGATCCTTCTAAAGTTTCAACTATCATGGATATGCCACCACTAAAAAATCTCAAACAGCTCTGAAGTCTATAAGGTAAAATACAAGAGATCAATTGTTTCATATCCAAACTTGTAGATATTTGTCACCCTTTTACATGTATATTATATAAAAACACTTCTTTCAATTATAATAAAAATTATGCTACACCATTTTACCACCTTAAATAATATATTTCCAATACACTAGTCTTCTTGGTAGGCCTTTTCTATGGTATATACCAACTACTCAATTTGCATTGGGGACATTATTATCACAACATGATGATAGTGGGTCAAAAAGGGTAGCATATTATCTAAGTAGGACCTTGTAATCTTATTACATTAATTATTCTCATATGGAAAAGGCATGTGTCACATTTTTTTTGCCTCAAAAAGACACCATCATTACATGCTCAACAATCAAACCAAACCATTGAAAAAATTGACCCTCTCTAATAGATTCTATCTAAAATAGATCTAACTAGAAGGATGGTTAAGTGTGTTATAATTATCATTGAGTTTGATATTAAATATGTTAATAGAAAAATTAAGGGATAAGTCATAGTAGATGCACTAGTAGAGGCACCTCTCAAAAATAAAGCACCTCTTTTTTTCTAAATTCTTAGATGAAGTAATAATTTATATTGATGAATCTGTAATTTGGAAATTACTATTTGATGGTTTCTTAATAAAACATAGATTAGAGGTAGGTATTTTAATATTCACACTAGATGAGGTTTATACTCCAAAAGCATCCAAATATTAGTTTTGTTGTACCAATAACATCATGGAATATGAAGCTTGCATAGATGGTCTCAAACTTGTTATTCAATGGGTTATCCAACATATTCACATCTTTAGTGATTCCAAACATATCATAAATTAATTGAATGATGAATTACAATCTCGTGATGATAATTTTATCCCATATATATGAATGGTGGATAGTTTAAAGGTGTATTTTATATTTATCTAAGTTGAAGAAGTACCAAAAATCAATAATAAGGTAATAGATGCCATGGTAACCATTGGTTCATTACTTAATCTTAACACAAACACAAATAATTCCTTATATATTACTTGATGATACCAGCTTATGACATATTTGATTCTAAAATGGTATGTGATGTACTTAGTCCTACTTCTCCTTGGTATTCTAATGCTTATGTATATCTCCATGATAACACCCTTCAACCTAACTTATCCCACAACCAACTTAAATAATTTATCAAATGTACATCCCATTAAAAAATCCTTGGAAATAATTTTATTGAAGAGGTTATGATGGAACACTTCTACACTATTTAAATTGTGAAGAATCTACCTTGGCCATTAGAGAAATTCAGGAGATAATTTGTGGTACATGTTCTATTGGGATAGTGATATAAAAAAATAATTTTTGTGTAGGTTCTTATTGACCTGACATGGAATTGATTCATACATTTATGTTAAAAATTTTGTACCTTGTCAAAAACATTGTGACCTTAAACATAACCCTTCACAAGCTTTGTAGTGTATTACCATATCTTGGCCATTATCCACAAGGGGGTTAGACCTTATTGGAAAAATTAATCCTAATTTAATTTATTTTCACAAACACATTATTATAGCCACCAAGTACTTTACCAAATGGGTTGAGGCAATGTACCTTACATATGTTACTAGAAATTAGATATATGAGTTCATTATAAATTACATTGTCTATCACTTTAGTATCCCTTCCAATATTATTTTTGATAATGGAACATCATTAAAAAATAAAAAAATTGCATCTCTTTGTAAAACCTATCACTTAAAACACAAATGTTCCACTCTATACTACCTATAAGGAAATGGCCAAGATAAGGCAAAAAATAAAACCATTCTATGCATGCTTAAATGAGTTGTCAATGAATTTGGTTATGACCAATACACATAACTTTATCCTACCCTCTGGGCATATGACACTAGCATCTATACACCCATAGGGGCAACCCCTTATTCCCTTTTCTATGGTAGTGAATCTATTATACCCATAGAAGTAAAGATTCCATATATACACATATCCCTAAAATAAATCATTGATGAAGAATCTTATCAAACTTCACACTTTAATGAACTTGATATTCTAGATGAGAAATGAATCACAGTATTAAACCATTTGTAATTATACCATAATTGCCTTCATTGTAGATATAATAAAAGCATAAAATTTAGGGAGTTTGAAATTGAAGATCTTGTTCTCAAGGAAAACCAATGGATTAGTAATGGTAAAAGGGATAAAAAAGGAAAATTTGAACCCAATTGGTTGGGTTTGTATATCATTATTCCTAAATATGGATCATGAGCTTATAGGCTAGCCATAAAAGATAGAGAGGAGATTGATGAACCTATGTACACCATTAAACTTAAGAGATTATATGATTAAGTCATTCTATATGGTGTTATTGATATCTTAGGTGTGAAAAAAAAATATAAAATAAAAAAAATAGAGAGATAAATAAAATAAATAAATAAAATTTAAAAAAGATAAAATCAAAAGAAAAGTTTGTCCATAAGTGAAAACTAGTTAATTGGCACTTTGGGAAAGCACCATGGTGAAAACCAAGTTTTTTATGCTATGTGTAATCCATTATCTATATGGACCCTAATTACCTAGGGGTATCTTGTTATAGTCATTCATTGTATATGCTATGTACCTAGGGATATGATATATTAATATATCATATCCCTAGGTACATAGCATTACTTCCTTCCTTGACATGTTTCATCCCTGAAACATAGGAAGAAACTAAATATCCCTAGGTACATAGTAGTATAGTTCCATATTGTCCTTTTTCACTTGTTTCATCACTTTTTACATAGAATTTTAGCTTAGGGTTTGTTATTTATATTTGTGCAATTATGTCTTTGCTCATGATAGCGGAATGCCTTATATAAACATATTTTAAACAATCATTTACAACTATATTAAACCAAAACATTCAAAACTATATTTAAACACTTATTGTAGAACACATCTACCATCTTAGCTAGCTTCCAAACTCAATCGTTCACTCATATTTATTGGGAGGGACAAATATGCATCTATTCAACAAGCACTAAACGTTTCATCAATCACCCATTTTATCATCACTTCCCATATTGGGAGAACTACATATGGCATGATATCCACACATGGAATTTTTCCAAGGTAGATTATGTAGGTAGAAATTATGGACATTGGGTCTCTAGGGTTATCTTATCCACCATCATCCCCATCATCCATTTACTTGAGCATGGATTTATTTTCAATCCATGTGCTCCTCTTACTACTTCCTCATCTATCATTCCACTATTATCATGGATCTTGTCTACCCAACATCTCAACCCTAACCTAGGATGTTAAGTCTTTTTTTATGTCTTTTAGGTGTTGATTACTTTTCTATTATTTTTAACTATGTTTTTTTGTTATCTTTTTTGTCTTTTAATTTATCCATCTTTGGTTATTTTAGCTCATATATTCTTTCCCTAACCATTTATGGTTATCTTCTTACCTTAACCATTTTAGCTATTTTACTTAAATCCTCTTATCCTTAGCCTTTTTTAGTTATTTTTGTTATTTCCTTACCTTAACCATTATTAATTTTCAAATCCTATTAACTTAACCATTCTTGGTTATCTTGATAACATCTTGTTACTTTATGTTCTTTTGGTTCTTTTATTTAATCTTATTTGTCTTAAGTCAATTTGTGTTATTTTTTTTTATCTTAAATCATTCATTTTTTTGTCTTGTTATATATATAGTGGTGTTCTTTTTGATAATTTTTCTATCAAAATCATTTTGTGTATTATAATTTAGTGTTATGACTTCATTTCTCATGATGCACTATATACTATACATCTTGAAATTTGACTTATTTTCATTGATTGTGTATGTTTCAAGATTATTTTTTGTGTTAAATTATATTTTTATGATTTATACATATCTTGATGCACTTTGTTTACACAAATAATTGTTTTAAAGTCCTTATTCCTAAAATATAAATATTCACCATGATTATTTTATGTCATTAGTGATATTTTGTTTTATACTACCTTAAAATTTAGGTTGATCAAAACTTATTCACCAATTTCATGTTGAAATCCAATTCAAAATATAACTACACACAATGAAACTATGTAATTCACTATCCATTCATTTATACAAATCATATGATACATTTAATTTTTATAAAAAAATGTCAAATAAGATTAACATGTGCTATTGTGACTCAAAAATAAGGAAAAATAATTACCATAACTATCTGTCTATTCATCTCAATCATAACTCATGTATAAAATAATAATGATAACCATACTATGTTTATCAATCTATACAATAAACTATATATAAAATAAATAATAAATAGTCCATAATGTTTATAATGTCAATCACATCATAATAATAAAAATCTAATAGCCAAAATGAATCATGTATATATATCAAAATCATATGTGTATGGACAACTCATACATTTCAAAATACATATACTCCAATATATCATGCTCAAGGCATATCATGTCTCTCCCTAATCCTGAGATAGGGCATATGTCATTAAAATAGGCTTATAAAATCATATTTTACTCCTCAAAGGACCCATGACCTATTGTGATCATTGTACCATATACCTATCTGACTCTCCTACCTTTACTTGATGCCTTGACATGGATAGCTTGGTCGAGTACTCCCTATATGATGGTGTTCATTATGCTCACATAATATCCTCCTCATATAAAATCCTATAGTATGTGGCCTAATCCATAACTTAAATGACCCTATCTAATGTCACCAATTGTTCCTTTCCTACTAATAATACCTTGGCCTCTTACAAATCCATCCATGCAATATCCTTATCTCATCTATACTATTGTGTTGATATTGAATCATCAGGTGTCTAGGTTTATACATCCTATGTAATAAGACCAAAAACTAATGTTATGTTATTCCTATCTACCATCTTTGCCTTAACCTATAACATGTCCACCTTAACTTGTAGATGTATGATGTTGGCCACTCTCAAAGATAACTAATAATCCATACTCTACACATCTCCCTAAAATCTAGTAATCTCTATGTGTAACCTAGTAATCTTTATGTCCCATGCTTAGATCTCCTCATGCAACCTAATTATTAGTCTTTGATCCTCCTATGACCTCCTTAAACCTAATGGCCTAGACATATCTTCACTTTATTTGTGGGTATCTATATCAGGTCTCATCTTCGTATCCTCACCATCCTTATCCTAATCAATATCAATAATAACTAGAGGAGTTTCTCCTTCCCCAATAGTATCTTATGTATCAAATTTCATCTCTATATCCACACTACCTCCTATAATATCTCTAGATCATGTATTTATGTCACCTTCACCTCCTCTAGATAGGTACCCTCTATACTCAATCTACCCCCTCATCCTCTCTATCCATCTCATCATCCCATTTTGACATCTCATTTTACACTGCTCCCACCCATTTATCATGTCACATCCCTTCTAATCATTTATCCAATTCATGTACCCCATTGTTATCCACCTACACTAGATGTAAATATATATCTATAAGTATATGGAGGAGTATATTATTTGGCCCAACACTCCACACATCCATCCACCACCCATTCATCAATTGCATACCTCCTATATGAACATGTAACTATCTATACATGTATCCAACTATATTCCGCAACCTTTAGATCAATAATAATCCCCAACTATGCTCTCTATCTAACTATACATGAAAACACATGTGGCCCTATTAGAATGTGTATTCTATGGTAAAACTATTTAATAACCCTATTAGGCTAGTACTTATCAATGATGCATTCATGAGTTACCATGATGTATCACTATGTCATCATGTAGTCCATATATAGCCCATCCTATTCCTTTTAGAAATTTATCTCTTGATATGGCCTCTAGGTAATATGATTCTCACATAAATCATCCAAGTATCTCCTATAAAATTCCAATATCTTAAGTTTGGACTTAGTGTAACTATGATCACATGCCAACCATATGCAATCGTGTCATCCTCCCATTTAGTGCTCATGTACCCAGCTGGACACTCCACCATGATATGCTCCCAACATCAAACCTATAAAAAGGTGAAAGGACCTATTTCCTTCCCATCTGAATAAGATACATGATGCAAAACCCTATATAAATATGTTATTACAAATTGACCCCATGTAAACCTCTCTTTCATCTCCATTATATCACAAATAGAATATAAAAAACCAATAGGACATAGTCTACCACTCTTATTAGGTAGCATGATGCTAATGACAATAGACATGACCACAATAGTCAATTAATTTTTGCCTAAAACCATACATGTATCTATATATACTCTTCTCACAATTTGAATCAATCCCTCACTAAATATATTATAGAGAGTAGTGTCTTGTGTACCCTATCCCCAATATACCTATCTACCATATACTAGGATCCCTAAGATCTACTATAGTCTTCCAAGGTCAAAGTAGTCTAACCTATCAGTAGCTGAAATTTTATCATCGTATTGTGCCACCTCTTAGCTAGTGTAGTTAATAAAGCCCTATCTACTTAAATCTCTAGCATCTAAGCTATATATGATAAACTTCTAGCCTCTAAAATCCAAAATTCATACTCTATAAACCATTCAATACACTCCAAATCCCTTAACATCTATTCTTATGTCGTTAATATTCGTAATACCTCTTAAAATTTTTTAATACAATAACACCATGTTAATCCTACATATCATCATAAAATCCATCTACATTTATCCTAACATTGATTCATTTCATTTTCTTGCTAATCTACTAGTAATGGATGCTTACTTTTTTGTTAAATTAACCCATTTATTAAAACCCTAGGGATTTCAATACCTATTTTAATAAATTTTCAACCCATTTCTATGTTTTCATTATCCATTTCATGAATTTCTTAATTCTATTTTTCAATTTTGTAATTATCCTATCCTAGTTCTTCCTAAAATAATTTGTTTCCCTATTTTATGATTTCACTACTCAAATTTATAATTTCAAAACTATGAATTATGATTTCACTAATTACTAACTCATTTTGTATTTGACAATTTCACTACCTTAACTAATGATTTTATTGTCATGTTTGACAATTTTATAATTACCCTCGATGATTTCTCAACTTCCATTGGCAAATTTTAAAATGGGAGAACTATGAATCCATTTAGATCAAATTTAAACTAAAATTAATCCATTGAAATCAAAGATCTAGCGATTGAAATTGAACTCACCAGAGGCTTAATCCTCTTAGGTCGCTGATGCCTCCTCACATGCTCATTGTGGTGCATGTAAAGTGGGATATAGTCCATTTTCTCAGCAAATCTAGATCACAAATCACCCAATCATAATTTGTTCTCA
The DNA here is from genome assembly GCA_037957365.1 of Torreya grandis. Taxonomy (NCBI): domain Eukaryota; kingdom Viridiplantae; phylum Streptophyta; class Pinopsida; order Cupressales; family Taxaceae; genus Torreya; species Torreya grandis. The sequence goes on from JARHVA010002459.1 coordinate 319,828, forward strand.
AATCATGATAGACATCCAAATTACATAAATAAATTTTTTCTCCCCCTTCTTTATTTACCTAGAACAACCAATTAAAATATTTTTCCCTCTCAATCCCCATTTTCACATTTTCATTCATTTTCACCAACTTTCAAGTTAATATTATTCAAATGATTTTGAATCTATATCAAATACTTGTAATTATCTATTTTGTAAATCTTTACCTAAAATCAGAGAATTTATATTTCCCATTTTTAGATCCATAGCTTAGCATCATTGGGATATATCATTCCCACATTTACTCATGTGACCTCTGAGTCATGAGTGCCAACTAATCATGTAGTATTAGCATATTAAATATTAGTTTTCTAATCATTTCTCTATTTTTGATCACTAGGTGAAAATTATTTACACATCTTAATTATGTAAGTTCTATATCAATTCTAGTAATTTGATTTATTTATAGTATTATTCACTTTATCATTTTCCCCTTTCATTAATTTTTAACATTCATCCATTTTCCTACATGAACACTTGGGGGGGCATCATCACATTCATTTTCATTCATCTGAGGCAATAATTTTTTCTCAATATTCAACACTCAACTTATTCTACCATTTTTTTATATGGTATTGATTTGCAACACCATTTCAAATAGGAGAAAATGTAGAAACCTAAATTTCATTTAGTGTCAAAATTCACCTATTAACATTAATTTTTATTCAACAAATTTAAATTCAAATTCATGCCATTTCCCTCCTTATTCAAATAATCAAATAATATAAAGTGAATCAATTACGCACACTTTTAATCCAAATTTAATTAATAAATTTATATTTTCCACCTCACCCAAACATAATCCACCTTTATCTCCATCACATGTTGACTCACCCAACCAATCCCTTAACTTCTTCAACTACCCTAGGTCACCCCTTGACTTTTCAAATAACTTGATCCATTCTTGATGACGCAACTAACAAAATCCATGTTTATCTCACACATTTTGACTCATTATAATTCTCATGCATGAGGGATGATTATCTAATGTAAATTATTTAGATAAATTTAAATATTCAAATTATCCTCCACCATCTATCTTCCAAAAAACTATAAATATGCATGCAAGCCATTAATTTCATCCATCCACCTTAGAGTTAATAAAGTGATATTAAAATTCTAAGTGAATTTAAATAAAATAAAATCCATCACTATTGTATTTAATTATCAAAACATTTTCCATTACTTATCTGTATTGGAAAAATGATTGAGAATACACATTCCACATAAAGATAAAATTTACCATTGATCACACAATGGATAAAGTGACAAACTTTGCACGTGTTTGTAGGTAGTTATTTTACTATTTTAATTTATTCATTTTTTATTGATCTATCTTTAGATTGGTTGAGTTTATATTAGGATTAAGATATTATTTCTTATTTTAGTTGCATCTAGGTTTACTTCATACAAACTATAATTTCTATCATAGTTAAAACATAACACTTTTTACTTCTTCTCTTTAATTTATTGGGGAGTCAATATAGTAGGTAGAGATAATTTCTTTACTTGAGTGCTCATATCTCTTAAACTTGTGAATGGATTCATTTATGGGTTTAGTTCCCTTATATTAAATATATGATCCTTATGTTAAATGTGATCCTCAAGCACACCAAGGGAAATAAACACTCAAATGTTCATATGTTATTATCTCCATTTGAAAGGATAGATTATGGGACTATTAAATATAATCCTTGATAGATCTTATTTAACATAAATTTTATACCTAGATGAAATATTTCTTTGTTAAAATTTTATAATAGTAGAACTATAATTCATTAATAAAAATTGACTAATTAACACTAAGATTATTCTTCTTATTTTGAGTACAAATCCATTGATACCAAATGAATTACTCAGGTTGTATATATAAATATGTCATCACTACCTTTTATCCACATGGGATGTAATGTCCACCAAAAACCTAATCCATTTAGTTTATCGAGGTTATTTCATTCTTTCCATAAAAAATACACATTTCCAATTTTAGTATCATGTTCAATGACCCTAAATTGGTACCATCTGAAAGTAGAGGCTAAGTTGTATTGGGGATTACATTGGGTTGAATCGAGGATCCACACTATTTTTTCTAAGAAGAAGTGAATTTTAGTTGATTTTGTGGATTTAGTGGAGCATCAATAGTTTATTGAGTTACTTCTTGAGATAATCCAATAGGTGATTAAATTTTTACACATTTTATTTACTATCCATATCAAACTGTATGTTTTTCACACTTGGGGATTACATTGGGTTGAATCGAGGATCCACACTATTTTTTCTAATTAGAAGTGAATTTTAGTTGATTTTGTGGATTTATTGGAGCATCAATAGTTTATTGAGTTACTTCTTGAGATAATCCAATAGGTGATTAAATTTCTCCACATTTTATTTACTATCCATATCAAACTATGTGTTTTTCACACTATACTAAAGTTTTATTATTATACAATCTCTATAATAATATCTTAGACTATCATATCCATAATTTAATATTTTTAATTCATCTCCTATTTATAAATATTAGTTTATTAGAGTCTTTGAACCTTTTCTCATCCCCTAGGGTGTTATCATATCATTGAAAGGCTTGAATATGTAGAATTTATTTTCACCTTTTTCTAAAATTTTACTAAATGGTTT